>CAMXCT020000206.1:242022-289950 GCA_947184155.2 Cladocopium goreaui | reverse complement strand
AGAGCCATGGCAGCCTGAGCCTTTTCATTCCAGTGTGTGATCCTAAGTCAAGGCAGCTGCACAGCAAATACAGTACAGGGCTGCAAGCAATGCGAAATATGCAGTCACAACAGTGCTGCTGCCAAGCAGTTAGACATGTTCTGCAAAACACATGGAGTTGCTGCAAATCAGGTATAAAAGCATTGCTGCAAAGCAGGTGCAAAAGCAATGCTGCAAAGCACATGCAGTTGCAAAGCATAGCTGAGCATGTTTTTTGAATAGCTAAAAAGTCCACATGACATGCTATGTGGTAATGTTGCAATTTCAATCATCAAAACCGTGGCAGTTGCAATATGCCTGACACTGACAGGTGCAAGCAGGGATTTTGTCCATGCTGCAGTGGAACCTTGCTGGAACCTGAGCAAACTTCAGGCATGACTGCAAAACAGACTTAACAGGACTGCTGCAAAGCAGTTCGGTAGACATGTGCTGCAAAACATATGTGATTGCAAAGCATTGCTGCAAAGCAGATACAACAGCACTGCTGCAAAGCAGTTAGAGATGTGCTGCAAAGCACATGCTGTTGCAAAGCAGACATGTACTTGTAAGAAAAAAAACTTGTACTAGTAGTCGTAGTAGTAGTAGTAGTAGTAGCAGTAGCAGCAGTAGTAGTAGTACTAGTAGTAGTAGTAGCAGTAGTAGCAGTAGCAGTAGCAGTAGCAGTAGCAGTAGCAGTAGCAGTAGCAGTAGCAGTAGCAGTAGCAGTAGCAGTAGCAGTAGTAGTAGTAGTAGTAGTAGTAGTAGTAGTAGTAATAGCAACTGTTGTTGTTCTTGTTCCTGTTCTTGTTCTTGTTCTTATTATTGTTCTTGTTTTTGTTCTTGTTGGTGGTTGTGGTTGTTTTGGTGGTGATGAATGCCAGCATGTGAACATCAACTTCACTTTACTTGGTTTGTGGGCAGCAAAGTGAATAGTATGTACATAAAAAGGATTGGAAAGAAATTCATTACAGCTTGCCCTATTGTGTTATCATTTGCATTGGAGCAAATCCTTCCTTGTTTTAAATCTTGTTGGAGAGGATTTAAGGGAAACAATGGTAGCTGACCTTCCATGTATTGTGTTTTGGTATTTGTTAAAGGCTTCACCACCCCTAGTCTTGAAATTTATTTGGCATTTTTTTGTTGAAAGACTTGGCCTTTCAAGTGTTGCAAACCATGGCTTGTGTGTGTTCAAGGCGTGGCTTTCAAAACCTTCTCAACCGTGAATGCTTCAAGATTGTTTCAAGAGTTTTTTTTGGGTTTTCCCAGGTTTTTGGACTGATCAGTAAAAAATATGTGTTTTGCATTGCATGACATATGTGTATTGCATCCTTCTTCCAACCTTGTCTTTGAAATCTTGCTTGGATCAAGGTTTGCCACTCCAAGGCCAGGCATTGCAGGTACAGTTTTGATGTTTTTACACATACATATATATATATATATATGTACATATAATTATTTGTTTGAGGCTAGTACATATACATATACATCCTTCCATGTGGAAGGGGATTGGGGCAGGCAAATTCTCAATCTGAGATTCCAATGTGACAATAGCTTGTGTCTTCTTAAAAGAATGACCATCCCAGGTCTTGCTGAGCAAGGGTACATCTGATAGGTGTAATTCAAAGGCTTAGTGTTCTAAGGTTTGTAAAATTGCTGGGTTGTGTTTCGAATGCCTTCGCCCATGAATGAAATGATCTTGAAGCCATATGACTGCATACTTGATCACAGCCATTTAGCTTCCAAATCAAACATTATACATTTCAAAGTCTACTTATTTTAATCCTTCCTATAATAGTTTTCTTTGGTTAGACAGACTAGAGCTGAGGCAGCCATGAGCCTCTTCATTCCAGTGTGCGATCCCAAGTCAAGGTGGCTGCACAGCAAATACAGTACAGGGCTGCAAGCAGTGCGAAATATGCAGTCACAACAGTGCTGCTGCCAAGCAGTTAGACATGTTCTGCAAAACACATGGAGTTGCTGCAAATCAGGTATAAAAGCATTGCTGCAAAGCAGGTGCAAAAGCAATGCTGCAAAGCACATGCAGTTGCAAAGCATAGCTGAGCACATACAAGTGAGCATGTTTTTTGAATAGCTAAAAAGTCCACATGACATGTATTGGGTAATTTTGCAATTTCAATCATCAAAACCATGACAGTTGCAATATGCCTGACACTGACAGGTGCAAGCGGGGGGTCTTGTCCATGCTGCAGTGGAACCTTGCTGGAACCTGAGCACACTTCAGTCGTGTGTCGTCTGAGCACACTTGCTTCAGAGCAACCACAATGACACTGTGGCAAAGCAAGCACAATGATGGCAGACCTGGTACCTGAGCACATGAATGTAATGCAGTAATTCTTGAGTCTTAAGCTAGCTAAGGATCAATTGCTGATGGGCATTTGGGTCTGTCTCAGCATGAAATTGTGCCATTCAACGAGTAGACACCTCAATGCTGCTGGTGGAAAAAAGAGAGGTGTTTGCAAGCCAGAATGTTCTATGTCAAGTCTGTGAAAATCATGTTGTCAGTGATGTTCCAAACAAAGGCCAACATTGATCACAATTTGTTTTATGAAGACGATTAGTTTCAAAGAAATTGACTAGTGTAAAAAGAGTTATATAATTAGGTCTGAGTCTACAAACTTGAATTTCTCAGTGATGTTGTTCAAACAACAACCCACATTTGTTCACCCATTGTTTCATGGAAAGAAACTTTAAATTGTTCAATGGAAAATAATGCTGACCAGGCTCAGGCTAAAAGGAGCCAAGTCTCTGGACTGCATATTCTCAGTGTCTCTGGGTCTCATTTTCTTTCTTTTCTAGGAAAAAAAAGCCAACAGTTTTTCTTAAATCTTTTTTAAAGAAACTAAAATGTTCAAAGAAAGAAACACTAACCATTGGGAAAAAAGAATCAAGTCTCTGGACCTCATTTTCTCAGTGATGAAATTCAAAAAATATCTTTTTCACAGAGCAGTTTCATGAAAAATATGAGATTCCAGAAGGACACTGCCAGTGCCAAGTCTCTGAACCCCATTTTCTCTGTGATGAAGTCTAAAACACAGAGAAAATGTGTCTTTTTCACAGAGCAGTTTCATAAAAAATATGAGATTCCAGCAGGACACTGCCAGTGCCAAGTCTCTGAAACCCATTTTCTCTGTGATGAAGTTTTAAAAAACACAAAGAAAACTTTTTTTTTCTCACAGACCAGTTTCATGAAAAATATGAGATTCTGGGAGGACACTGCCAGTGCCAAGTCTCTGAACCTCATTATCATTGTACAATTGCTGCTGAACACATCCAGCTATTTTTTTAAAATCATATTTTCATTAAGATAATGAGGTTTGAAGACTTGGCACTGGCAGTGTCCACCAGTGCCAAGTCTCTGAACCTCATTATCTTTGTACAGTTGCTGCTGAACACATCCAGCTATTTTTTTACAAACAGATTTTCATTAAGATAATGAGGTTCGAAGACTTGGCACTAGCAGTGTCCACCAGTGCCAAGTCTCTCAACCTCATTATCTTTTTACAGTTGCTGCTGAACACATCCAGCTATTTTTTTACAAACAAATTTTCATTAAGATAATGAGGTTCGAAGACTTGGCACTAGCAGTGTCCACCAGTGCCAAGTCTCTCAACCTCATTATCTTTTTACAGTTGCTGCTGAACACATCCAGCTATTTTTTTACAAACAGATTTTCATTAAGATAATGAGGTTCGAAGACTTGGCACTAGCAGTGTCCACCAGTGCCAAGTCTCTCAACCTCATTATCTTTTTACAGTTGCTGCTGAACACATCCAGCTATTTTTTTACAAACAGATTTTCATTAAGATAATGAGGTTCGAAGACTTGGCACTGGCAGTGTCCACCAGTGCCAAGTCTCTGAACCTCATTATCTTTGTACAGTTGCTGCTGAACACATCCAGCTATTTTTTTTACAAACAGATTTTCATTAAGATAATGAGGTTCAAAGACTTGGCACTGGCAGTGTCCACCAGTGCCAAGTCTCTGAACCTCATTATCTTAGTGATGTCAAGTGGTTAGGCCAAGTCTGAGGAGGTGACTTTTGACCTCTAGACTTGGCACTGGCAGTGTGTGCCAGTGCCAAGTCTCTAAATTCCATCAAAGTAGCTTACCAAGTCTGTAGGTCTCTCTTCTAACCCTGAACATTTGGTAAGCTATTTTGATGTAACTTAGAGACTTGGCACTGGCAGGCACTGCCAGTGCCAAGTCTAGAGGGTTGACTCTGTGTTGCAACTCTTGGCACTAGTACTTGAGATCATTATGCCTCCACAGGTTTGCGGCTCAAAAGCTTATTGCTCCTAGGCTGCTTCACTTCATTTTCGACTATGGCTGCCAGCCGTCAGTCACCAGATGTCAAGCAGGTCTGTGACCGTATCATGCAATGGGCCATCGACAAGTTCACTGGCTCAGGGAACCCTGAGGTGGATGACGCAGTTGATTGCTGTTTGATGCTCAGATCATGGTCTTGTCTGTGACAGCATGTGCATCAAGCACAAGGTCTGATGTCAAAAAAATGTTACATTGTTGACTCAAGGTTCATTGTTAGCTAAAGCATCCATGAGATGAGTCCACTAAGGTCCCTATCTTGAGGACCAGTTTGGAAGTCATCATGGCGAGTTTCAGAGTGCTTTGAATGACCTGATGATCAGGCTTGAGAGGCTTGTTCCACGCTTCAGGTTTGAGAGGCATGCTGCAGCAACAGTTGTGCCAGCACCATCACTGGATTCCACTTCGGAAGAGGTGTGGTTGCAGCCATGGCACCTTGGCCTATCAGAACATAGCTTCAAGGGCCCTGCAAAGGCTGTGTTTGTTCTGAAGGTCCTGCGAGAATTTCTTGACACTCCCTATGACAGCAAGATGAACCCGATACAAGTGAGCTTCAACAAGTTGTGTCCTGGTGCGGGCATTGCACCTTTGTCTGTGAGCATCACAAACGGATTTACCAAGAGTGTGGCAATGAAGATTCTCCTCATTGCTGTCATTGAGTTGAATCTGTCAGATGGAGATATGATCCTGGCAGCTCCATTTCTGAGAGCCTGCTATGGTTTCCGATGTATCCACAAGACGTCCGGTGACCAGAAGACTGATCAGTTCAATTGTTTGGCAGAAAAGTTCAGTGAATCCTCAAGACCTCGGCCAGACCCAATTCAGGTTGCCTTCATGTTCAAGCAAATCCTTGCTCAGGCTGGTCAGACATGGAATGAAGGCATCGATGGTCTCATCCAGGACTTCAATGGTGGGAATTCGTCAGACCACAAAAAGATCTCACCGCTTGAGGCTGCTGTCATCAAGATGTTTCCAACCCTCCTGCCGGAAACCCAAGAGCTCATCACCTACCATTGGGGAAATTTCCAAGCCAAACAGTCTGGCCTGACACTGACAATGCTGGGCACTGACTTGCTTCGATCCTAAGCTTGCACTTAGAAAGATTAAACAATTGTTCAAAATACATCACTTTGAAAAAATAACATATGGTTCAAAAGCATCTTATAAATCAATCTGATTTGCTCATGGATGCCTTCTGGACCAGGAAATGGCTCCAAACCACGTGCTGCAGATGATGCCCTTTGGAAGACGATCTTTGCCCCAAATGAACACAAACGACACTGGTGGATTGCAAGGCGAGTCAGGTTCTTCCTGCACAAGTTGTCTGAGGCAAAGCGCCTTCGCAAGAAGGTAAACTTGGTCTCAGGGATCCAACAACTCCGTGACCCTCGACCTGATCATGAGGCCTGGGAGATGAGTTGTGTCTACAGCCACTTTAGGCCCATGTTTGAGAAGCTGCTCACCCAAGATCAGCTGGGGGCTGTGGACCAGAAGTTCATTCGTGGATACCTTGATGCTGAGTTCAATGAGAAATGCAAAGTCCAGTCGCCAGGGCTTACTGCAGCTGATTTCCGGTTTCTGAGTGAATTCAATGTTGCTGCTGCTATTTTGGGCCCTGCTGTTGATGAGCAGAAAGCCAATGAAGCATTGCAGAAAGCCGAAGTTCAAAAAGCAGTGGCTCGATTGCAGAAGGAGGAAGGAAAATTCCAAGAGTTTGTCGAGAAGCTTGAGACCTTCAACAAGGTGGGCTTGGGATTGCGAGCAGAGCTTGTGGAAAAGCAGAAAGAAAATCAAAGGCAGACTGTTGCTGCACACCAGGAGAGTGTGTATCCTGTGAGGGATCTCAATGAAGTGGGACATGGAACCACATTCTACGAGGCCTCCTTTCACCGTTTCCTTTCAGAGCAGGAATTGGTTCGGTCAGATTCAGGGCATCAGCTGAAGGTGTACTGGCTCAATTCCAGCACGCTGGGTTATGATGCTGTGAAGAACACTGTCTTGGCAGTCAAGGAGTACAGTGGTCTCATGGCATCCAAGCCAAAAGATTCCTGTCTCATTTTGGCTTGCCCCACAGTGGGGCCATTTGGCAACGAATATGTTGAAGATGAGATTGTATCACTGCATGCCAAACTGCTGGAAGTCTTGCGAATGCCTGAGCATCGCTTGGTGGTGCGAGAAGTGATGCTCATGTTTGACTTTGGCAGCTTTCCCCAGCAGTCCGGCAGACCTGCAGTGCACAAGTTCTACATGGCTGTTTCTGATTTGCGGGATACTGATGGAGAGTATCTGAGCGTCTTTGCGAAAAGTCCTGTTTGGAAGCGCCAAGTGATTCCAGCAATGAAGGATGTTGCTGTGCTCATGAACCCAGTGAAAAGCTTTGTGGACCCGAGACGGGACTTCTCCACGGCAGCTGGCTCATTCGACCTGAGCCGTCCATCAAGGCGCAAACAGTGGCTGAGTGGTTGGAGTGCTGCCTCTGCTTGGCTGCAAGGCCTTCTGGTAGGGATGGGTTTTGACAAGTCCACCCCATGCACAGTGATCGATTCATTTGCGTATGACCATTCCATGGCAGAGGCAATCATGCGACTCTCATCCAACAGCAAGCTACCAAGTTTCCTTTATGTTGGTTTGGTCTGGGCGGAAGCCAACACACGTGAGGCTGGTGGGGCTGACAAAAGGGCTGACTCACTCAAGGTTGCAACCTGGCTCTCAGTGGCAATCAAGCGAAGAATCCAGGCCTGTGCCACAGAGGGCATCATTGTTGTTCCAGGGTGGGAGCCAGTTTCATCTTGGCAAGAGACCCGGGTGATCCCAACACTTGCCTCTACAGACTTCACGTGCTGTTTTCCATCTGCATCCAATGAGCTTCCCTTGCGTGCTACATTCCTCAAGGCCATGGAGGAGAAGCTGTCAATCCCAGAAGTCCAAGAAGAATGGCAGAATGTCATCAAAGCACACAATGCAAAATTCAACAAGGCAGGAGTTCCATATTCTGGAGAAGGATCTGGACCAAATGCAGCAGGGACTGAGGGATCGGAAGGGAACACAAGACAGAAACGCAAGCTTGATGTGGTGGAAGAGCCACCGCAAGGAAACAAGTTTCTGAAGCTCGAGCATCATGGCAAGGGCAATGCTATCTTTGATGTGGATGGCAATGTTTGGTTTCAGGCCAAGGATAATGCAGATGCTGCATTGGACCATGACGGACCACCTATTGCCTTGATCTATGGGAACTTCAAAATCCAACAGGCACAGTCACAGTTGATCCGAGCATATGATACTTTTGAATATTTCTGGTTACTTACTCAGCCATCATGATTCATGATTGTCATGTAAGTTTCCACATCCAAAAATATGATACTTGTGAATGTTTATGGTTACTTACTCAGTCATCATGATTCATGATTGTCATGTAAGTTTCCACAGGAAGCTGAAAAGCTCCTTGAGACGCAGAAGGATGATGTGATGATGATTGGTTTCGAGGATGATGAGAGCAAGGGCGTCTTCCGTATGCAGCAAGAGCCACAAGGAACTCTCTGTTCCCTCAGGGATTTTTTGCTCAAGCTGGAGAAGGATGGTTCAGATGTCACAACACTTGATCTGGCATGTCACAAGATCGAGCCCCAAGTGAACAAGGAGAGATTTGCAGTGCTTTATTGAGATGTTTGTGATAGTGCTGTATCAAGATGTTTGTGATTTTGATTAGGCATTTCAATTGTGAAATTGTTTTAACTGCTGCTGCAACCTTTTGACCAGGATGAGGCGGGTGATGTGCAGAGTCGAACCTTCAAAGTGACGAAGACAGGGCCCTGTGTATTTGTGCCAGCAGAGACGCCCCGAAAGATTGCAAGTGCCAAACCTCCAACCTGGGAGGATGCTGGCAGCCTGGTTTGTGCATCAACCTCGAAGACACGAAGCACTTTTGGACCTGGATACACCAACAAGACTTGTGTGCTTCAGGTCACGCCACGATGGCTTGTCAGCAACAATGCACAATCCTTCTCTTTGACTCCTGAGAAGCCAGGACTCTTTGTCTCTGAGGATTCAGTTGTTCCTGCTGGCAAGGTCACCAAGCTTGTGTGAGATGCACTCAGGATTTTGGAAGAGCTGACAACCAGCCCAGACAAGACAGCCTAGATCCGAGAGCTGCCGAGCAAAATACCAGTGCTGATCTCCAAGGGTGGGTCATGCTTTGATTTGCTACAATTGAAATTCACTAAGTTTTAGTCAACACCATTTCATGTCATATTATCTTGCTATTTGCCCACAGCAACCGTTAACCTTTCACCATTGCCATTGCCTTGTTGCTCATCATTTCCTGATGGTCAAATCTTGCTATTTGCCCACAGCAGCCTTTTCAGCATCCATTGCCTCGTTCTGTATCGTCACTTGTTCTGTAATCGTCATGGCTAGCTTTTTGGCGGAAAGTGGCTTAAATATGGATGACGTTGACTGGATGGCAATGGATGACGAAGATTCAAAGCAGATTCGCTCAGAACCGCCAGCAGCCTGTGATGATTGGAGTTGGAGCACAGAAAAGAAAGAAGAGCCATTGCAAGGAGACAAGCAGCAATGCCTGGGCAAAATGTTTCAGGAGAATCCTGGGGCAAACCGCCCTGTCGCTGATGGCAGCATGGCTTGGGCAGACTGGGCCAACCCTCGTGTTGCTGATCCTGCTCCTAGTCTTGGAGACCGTCCTCGCAAGGCATCTCGCCTCAGTGCATCTCAAAAGACTGCACTTGAGAAAAGCGCTGCAGCAGCACATGCTTTGGCCAAAAAGGCTGCTGATGAGAGCGAGATTGCTTGCCGCCGCTTGGCTGCAAATGCTGCTAAGCAGAAGGAGGAGACCAAGGTGCGTCAGGCAGGGCACCCAGAGAAGTTGGATGACAACTTGACAAAAGATGAGAAGAAGCCAAAGGATGATGTGAGCTCTGAGAAGAAGCCAGGGAATGATGTGAGCTCTGAGAAGAAGCCAGGGGATGCTGTGAGCTCCACCCCAATGCCAGCTGGTCAGAGTGGTGGGGGCAAGCCCGTTGCTGATGCTGAGAAAAAAAGGGCTCCAAGGAACACAATGGGCACCTTTGCTGGCTACAGGCCACCTGCAGATCCAGAGATGCTGGAGTTGTTCAATCTCAAGAAGGAGCTCTATGGCAATTCAAGGGACGAGATTGAAAAGATGTTTCCAGGTCGCAAGGTTGCTTTTGGCCGTTCTGTGTCTCAAACGGAGTACTACAACTTCCTGAAGAAGAAGATCAATGCCCTTCCCAAGAGTCCCAAGCCAACTCAGGCAGATGTGCGAGCTTGCATCAAGCAGGCCAGTGCTCAGTGGAGGGACAATGTAGCCAAGGCCTTCAAGAAGTAGTTTGGCTGCGACCATCTAGCTAGGGATTTGCTTGTCTGTCCATCAGACAGCATTTGTCTTTTGACATCAGTTTGAAACATCTGATGCATGGGGACACTTTCGTAGCAGACCATTTGCGGGAGAAAAACATGCAGGGAATTTGCAAAACTTTATGGCAAACAGCATGGATGATGATGTGACAGGGTGAAGCAAAAAGTCAACACATGTGCCCCCACAATCCACACAGAGAATCATAACATGGCCAATTCATGCCAATTCACTTTGACAATAAATAACACTGCGTTGATTTTGATTTTGATTTTGATTGTCAGAGCTTCACCCAACTTCAATTTGCATGCAAGATTTTGGATCAAGGGTTCAATGGCAACTGGTGATGCATCCTTGGACCAATCCTGCTGTAGCTGAAGCTGATGAGAAAAACACATTGGATTGGCTGAACCCGGGTGTTGCTACATCATCCTCAAGTTTATCTAGCCCTTCGTTGCCTGACTGGTTGAATACACCTGTGGCAGTCAAAAGAGCATGTCCTTCAGGGGTGTCCAACCCCAAGCTGAAACAAGCCCATTGGCTGAATCCACAGGTCGACAGCAAATTTGATTTTACACCAAGATCAGGTGCAGTGCCAGAGCCGAAACCTTCAGGTCCAGAGATTGACTTGACTATTGGCTCCGCATTGCTTGTTCTTGGGGAAGCAGAGCACGTTTTGAAACAAGAGGATCTTCCAAAGGAAATCGTTCAGAAGGTGCACCATTCTTTGAAAAACCCATGCCGGCATGGGAAAGGGAAAAAGGGTTGCACTGCTTGTCAGCCACCTTGGAATGCATCTGACGCTGTGGCCTTTGTTGCCTTGTGGCATTCAATGAAAAGAGATCAAAAAACAATTGTGTTGAACACTTTGTATGAGCAAGCTGGCTCACATGCAAGCAGCCGAGTATGTGTAAAGTTCCTGGGACGGCGAATCTGTATTTCCCACTTGTGTGAAATTTTGCAAACAGCGCCACGGACCTTCTACAAGCATGCAGGTGGCAATGCTGATGGTCGTACAACAAATGGAAAGACTGTGACAGATTCTCGAATTTCAGTTGATATGTTTTTTTACAATCTGTATCATACCGCAGCTGAGTATCTACCAGAACATGAGTTCCAGCTGAATGATGTTGACTCACAAATTGAGGCAGAGCAAAGTGGTAAAAGTGATGCTGCAGTACAACAATGTTTCCAGACAGAGGGCCTTTTGCCACTGCTTGGGCAGGATCCTGAAAAACAAATGCTGAACAGCATTGCTGCCTTTGCTGGTGGTAACCAGCTTCCTGTCCGGTACATACAGCATCAACGTGTTGTTGATCTTTGGATGCTCTATCTTGGCTGGGGTAGCACTGACGACAAAAAGGCGTCATGGAGCACTTTTTGGAGATGCTGGATCTCAACATGGTTTCATTGCCTGAGGCTTCGTAAACCTGCCCAGCACTCTCAGTGTGATGTGTGTTTCAAGGCCTCCCAGTTCATACATTGTTCAAAGGCTTCATTTCGTGAAAAGCAAGCAGTTGCCAAACAGTGGAGGGAGCATCTCAGATCTCAATATCAAGATCGTGTTGTTTACTGGTGCCTTAGGTACCAAAGCAAGCAACCACAGAGTGATGTCCTTTCTATAATAATAGATGGGCTGGACAAATCGAAACTCGTATACCCATCCTATGGTTTTATCAATGGTGCTCCCAAGCTCCTTGACAAATTCCATCGTCCTCGCTGCTGCATCCACTTGAATCTCTGTCATGGATACAGTGCAGATTTTTGGGTGACAGAGGAGGAGGGCATGGTGCATGGAGTGTCATTTGTGATGGAAACCTTGGTTCGATCACTGGCCCACATCAAGCAGTTGCGGCGTCAGCAGGGCTTGGAGCTGCCAAAACATCTTTGTCTCCAGTGTGACAACACTGTTGCACAGGCAAAAAACGCAGAGGTGGTCCTAGGAATGGGAATGTTGGTTCGGCGTTTTGCCTTTGACACAACTTCCTTGTGTTTTTTAAGGAAGGGGCACACACACGAGGATGTTGATTTTGTATTCAGCATCCTGCTGAGCAAGGTCTTGAGGAAAACCAAGATGAAAACTCCACAGGATCTGGTCAACAGCATCAGTGCCATGGAATCCTTTCTTGCAGAAAAGGGTTACAAAATACGATCCATGTTGCTTACCCACTGCCGGGACTTCAAACCATGGCTTGCCAGCTACGGTTGTACCCCCTACAATTGCTTTTTGCCCAGACAAGGAGCAGAGTGCCCGCACTCTTTCACTTTCAAATGTCGGATGGATTTGAGCCGTCAAGAAATGGAGGAGGTGACAAAGAATGAGGCACAAACACAGGTCCAGGAGAAGAATGACTTGGACATTTTCTGTGTGACAAAGGCGTTTATGGCAAGCAGAGACAGCTTTGCACCAGTCCTCCTCATCCCACACACAAGGGCCCATCAACTTCCAGCAACTCCAAGCACGTCATGTGAAGTGGTCATGGCAGACAAGCGCAAGGCAGACCTGCTCAAATTTGCATCTGAGCTTGAGAAATTGTCTGCAGATTGGGGACCAGAGCATTCATTTTTTCGAGCAGCAGCTGAAATCAGAATCCTGGTTCGTGGAAGACAAAGAGAGCCTTCTCAAGATGGGTTCCTTGAAAGCCTGGTGGCTGCAGTGGACAGAAGGATTCCAGTGCCACTGTTTGACAGCCCTTTGTACAGCCACTTGCCAAATTTCTGGCGAATGATGGTGCGCTTCAACCGTTAAAACATGGCTTGCAGCAGCAATGCATGGCAGTACATGTTGTTCTTGGCTCATGGGGAAACATGCATGGCAGTCCATGTTGTTTTTGGTTCATGGGGAAACAGTTTCAAGTGATCTTGCAGTGAATCTATGTGTCAGGCATGCAAGCTCACATTACATCACGTCCTGTAGTTTTTGGTTTACAGATAGCTGTGCATCATGACTGATGCTGCAGAGCCTTTGTCCTACCATGGCTTCACAGTGGAAAACATTTTGGCCGATCCCCAGTTTCAAACTTTGGACCGCGACTTGGATGTCATCGAAATTTTTGCTGGTGTAGCTTCTATACACCGTGCTGCTGAGAAGGCAGGTTGTGCTTCAGCTGCTTTCGACATACTTCGTGTTCCAGGGCAAAGTGACTGCACAGGTGAGGAAAGTGAAGATTTTTCTTGCAAGCAGGGCTTTGTCAATGCCATCAAGCTGGTGATGCGGTTGAAAAAAAATGGGTTGTGCTTCCTTGCCCCTCGCTGTGGTCCATGGATGTGGTTGAACGTAGTGAAGACCAAAAGAAAAAAGGCCAACAAGTATTTTGGTGACCCAAGCTACTGCAAAGAAGCAAATGAGATGGCTATTGGGGCTATCATCTTGATGCAAGTGGCAGAAAAACGTGAGGCAGAAATTGCTCTGGAGAACCCTGTCAAGTCCTACATTTTCCACTGGCCACCTTTCACAGAGGCAATGATGGAGATGAACATGCATTCTGCTGTGACTCACCGATGTGCTTGGGAGAACAAAAAGAAATTGAAACCCAAAATTTGGAAGAAGTATCGCTTCATTGCCAGTGGTGATTGGATCAAGGCTGTTGATCGTCCGTGTCCTTGCGGAGACAGACATCATTTGCGAACAAGCAAAACTACTGTGGAGAATGGGGTGAAGAAGATCACTGGCATAGCTTCAAGGTTGAAAGAGTCTGCCTCATACCCGGCCACTCTTGGACGTGCCATCTTTCAGGCATGGCGGAAGGGAAAGACTCAAAAACTTAAGGCCGAAAAAAAAAATGTAAAGAGTGCTTCAAGTACCAAGAAAGCGAAGAAGGCTCGCAGTGCCAAGAAGAAGCTCAAGCACAAAAAAACCAAGAAATCCAAGGCCAAACGATTGGCTGCAGTTTCCTCCAAGATGAGATCGCAAAAGTCTAAGGAGACAAAGTTGGAGAAGAAGGCTGTGGAGACAAAGTTGGAGAAGAAGGCTGTGGACAAAGCAGCACCATCTTGGTTGGATCCAAGTTTCAGCTTGGTTGGTCGTGGTGTAAAAGCTCCATTGCCGCAGAAAAGAGAAAAGGTTTCAAAGGAACCTGTGGTATCTCAAGCATCTCCCTGCTGGTTGAATCCAGGCACCAGTAGCAGCTCAAGTTCAAAGGAACCTGTTGTATCTCAAGCATCTCCCTGCTGGTTGAACCCAGGTCTTTGACGTGTGAACATGGTGGAAAAATGTGCGGCAGATTGCTTTGCATCACATGTGTGTTTCATTTTTGAGTGCGTCTGTGTTTCCTAAGTTTTCCAGACATGACAAGTATTTCCAGACAGCCCCAAGTGTTTTCCAGACAAGTGCCCAAAATGTGAAGGCATATGTGTTCCATGTTGGAATTTGGAAACTGAAGCTGTAAAAAAACATGCCATCCCCTGGTGATGTGTTGAAGTAATAGTTTCCCACCAGCATAAAAAAAAGAAAAAACATGTTTGCTTCAAAGTTTGAAGAATCAATGATTGGGGAAGAAAAGTGATGTGTTTTAGAAAAAAATCTTTGTTCAGATTTCAGCCTAGGCTTCAATGCCTAGCCTGCATGAGAAAAATATGTTAAACATGCACCATGATTTCAGGACTTATGTTGCAGAACTTATATTATATAAGTTATGCTTATCAGAAGCAAGTTGTTCTGTCATTTTTGGCCATTAATTAGCCAAGACTTGGGATGCCAAGTTTGGAAATTCTGGTTGTCAAAGTTTGCAACACTTGAACACCAAGTCTTGAAAACATTTATGATTTCTTTTGGGGATTTGGAGAACCAAATCCTTTGAGCTATTAGTCTTGAAGAATGGATGAAATCACAATTTGGGAAGAAACAAATCCTAGCCAAGTCTTGAAACCTGCAAACCAAAATTATCAACACTGTTTGCAAAAAGTTTCTAGACTTGGAAAGCCAAGTCTTGAAGAGTGCAATCATTGTCAAGACTTGGGGACATGGGGTTGCAAACATGTAACATTTCAAAACTTGGCATGCCAAGTCTTGAAAGAAATATGAAATATTTCAGACCTGTGGCAGCCAAGTCTTGACAAATATTTTCACTTGTGTTCATGTCTTGGAAGGCCAAGTCATGAACACAAACATAATTCAATTCTTTCTTAGGTCCATGATCAAACTGTTTCCTGCAAAAAAGTTTCAAGACTTGGAAAGCCAAGTCTTTGAGAGTGCAATCATTGTCAAGACTTTGGGACATGGGGTTGCAAACATGTAACATTTCAAAACTTGGCATGCCAAGTCTTGAAAGAAATATGAAATATTTCAGACCTGTGGCAGCCAAGTCTTGACAAATATTTTCACTTGTGTTCATGTCTTGGAAGACCAAGTCATGAAAAAAACATAATTCAATTCTTTCTTAGGTCCATGATCAAACTGTTTCCTGCAAAAAGTTTCTAGACTTGGAAAGCCAAGTCTTGAAGAGTGCAATCATTGTCAAGACTTTGGGACATGGAGTTGCAAACATGTAACATTTCAAAACTTGGCATGCCAAGTCTTGAAAGAAATATGAAATATTTCAGACCTGTGGCAGCCAAGTCTTGACAAATATTTTCACTTTTGTTCATGTCTTGGAAGACCAAGTCATGAAAGACATCATTCAATTCTTACTTAGGTCCATGACCAAACTGTTTCCTGCAAAAAGTTTCAAGACTTGGAAAGCCAAGTCTTGAAGAGTGCAATCATTGCCAAGACTTGGGGACATGGAGTTGCAAACATGTAACATTTCAAAGCTTGGCATGCCAAGTCTTGAAAGAAATATGTAAGATTTCAGGCCTGTGGCAGCCAAGTCTTGACAAATATTTTCACTTTTGTTCATGTCTTGGAAGACCAAGTCATGAAAGACATAATTCAATTCTTACTTAGGTCCATGACCAAACTGTTTCCTGCAAAAAGTTCCAAGTCTAGAACAGTGCAATCATTGTCAAGACTTGGGGGCATGGAGTTGCAAAAACGTAACATTTCAAAACTTGGCATGCCAAGTCTTGAAAGAAATATGAAAGATTTCAGACCTGTGGCAGCCAAGTCTTGAGAAATATGTTCACTTGTGTTCATGTCTTGGAAGACCAAGTCATGAAAAACATAATTCAATTCTTACTTAGGTCCATGACCAAACTGTTTCCTGCAAAAAGTTTCAAGACTTGGAAAGCCAAGTCTTTGAGAGTGCAATCATTGTCAAGACTTGGAAAGCCAGGTCCTGAACCTTTTCAAGACTTGGAAAACCAGGTGTTTCATGCAAGGACTTGAATAGTAGCCAATTTTTTGCTGGGCCCCAGATGCCTTGCACAAGGAGCAGTTTTCAATACTTTGGACACCAAGTCTTGAATAGAGTTTGAAAACTTGTGAAGCCAAGTTCTGCAGCCTTATCACAACACATCAAGACTTGGGCAGACAGCCAATTCTTGATTCAAACTTAGTATAAGACATCTGATGTTTATTTCTATTGGTACCACATGTAGCACATGCATGTCCAAAAAATGAACTGTTCCTTCTACAGTTTGCATCAATATGTCGTACATTAATGCTTTCAACACTTGGAACACCAAGTCTTGAAAACCATTTCTGTGAAGATCACACAACATATATGTTTCAACACTTGGAGAACTAAGTCTTGAGAACAGGTAACCTCATATTTTCAGAGACTTGGGAAGCCAAACCCTGAAGCTTCATCATGCAATCACAGGTGATTAAAACAGCAAGTCGTATCACAGCAGTCTCTAAATGTTCAATACTTTGGTGAAACAACAAGCTGTGCATGTCACTTCACAGTCCAGTTGGTCCTGCAGTCAACATACCAGTAGTGAAAACACTAGTCAGCATGGAAGTTGCTGATGTCACTACTTATCATTTCGAAAACATGAGGCCAGGCCTGCACAATGAACAGCCTCAACGGCAAAGGTGCTCAAAAGTACCATGTGGTGCCATCCTTTTTCATTGTTATGGAACACTCTGTAAATCACAAATAATAGTGCCTGAGTTCCACACCAGGCCCTGCAACCAATACACATTGATGAAGTAAGATCACGTCATCACTGTGAGCACCATTGTACAAGTAACAACCCCACAGGACAGGTGCACAAGATTCTTTTTTTACTCTTGGCGACTTTGGCCGGCAACGATCTCCTGGATGTCATCTCTCAGTTCACATACAGCAAATCCAAACCTAAGGGGAGCACATGGAGCAAACACCCATTCCACATTGGCATGCACAATGCACATAACAGTTCAGCCCAGTAGCTCATCATCATATGGCCAGTAACAGCCCGGACGATGTTCTGATACCACTGCTTTCTCAGTTCCAAAGTGCATCACACAGGCATTGCCAAGACAGCAACCAACATCAAGATGCACAAAGCCAGTAAACAACACAAAACAAATCAAGAAAACATATTAAACACATCAAGGCATCTTGAGTGTTTAGCCAAGAGTCGGCTCTGGTCCAGCTTGTGCCCTGGCCGGCTACCACAGCCATTGCAGCAACCAGAGCACTCCCGCCGAATCCAGTGGAGCATTGAATCAGAACATCATCATACCAAGGGTCGAAGATCTTCTGGATCACCTTCAGGATCCTGAGGTCATGTACTGTTCATACTACAAAGTCAAGACCCTGAGACATAAACCATGTGCTGCACAATTCAGAGAGCTCACACTGCCACCAAGAATCCTCTGATTGCGACCTCTCTGGTAGTTCGGGTTGAACATCTCCAAGTCAATGTGTCTGTCCACCCGTCTCCTCTGACCAAAGAACCTTGGACTGTCTCAGAGGACTCTTGTCGCAAATGTGATTCAACAAATTGCAAATGTTAGTCCAAGTTACTGTTCGACGGAGATAATCAGAGTCTTCCGCTTCCTGCAGATCTTCTTGTAGTCAAAGAAGCCACTCACATAGACACCCTGTGACTGGTCTTCCGACACCGGCACCCAGCTCCTAACACAACCACTCTGTGAACAATCCCAGGATGAAGATGCTTGAGACTTCACAGCAAAAAAATGAAGCAATGGTAATCGAGCAAGCCAAGATGCGGATAATCATCATACTGTGCATGTCCGCGATGAAGCCAGTAGTGTATTTCATTAGGCCGCCAGTCCTCCACATGAACACAAGCAATGAGACTGGGTGAGATGCAGTTTCAATGCTCAAGTGCTGTGAAATGCCATGTATTTTTTATGTCTGAAATCATCGAGCTCTACCAAGTCCAGAAGTTGGGTAATAGTTGACTGAACAACCATTTAAGCAACAGCTGTTTGAAATTGTGAAGCAGCCTGGATCTTAGCCAAGTCTTGAACTTGACTAGAGCGAATCTATGTCAATTTACAGTTTCAAAGTTTCACACAATGAACAGCAAGGTCCTGATCTGGCACATTACTTTTTGTCGCTTCCTTTGAAGCTGTCTCATCTGTATCCTGACAAGCCCCATCCAGAAATCTGTAGGACCAAAAACCAGTAGAACTCTAGAAAGTTGACAAATGATATATGCTGCCGTCCTTCAGCAAAGGTTCAGCAGCGGCTACTGATGAACTTTCGGCCACCTTGCGTATCAGTCCAGATCAAAGAAAACATAAAGTTTCCATAGCATGTGTTTCCATAGTAGCATGTGTTTCCAAAGCGCCTCAGCATCAGTTGTGTGCAGCTCTTCCTCCATGTCCTCAGGCAAACATGGTAGAACCTTGACTAGCTCCTGATGGCTCACATGCGCCTCATCTCCGAGAACTGTTGGGCTTGGAGTTGATTGGGCTTGCACAATCTGGTCCTTTTGGGCCAGAGGACTTATAGCTATGGCTTTGCAGTTAGGCAATGCAAAAATAAGAAGGTCCTTCCTCATCATCGAAGAGGGTTGAAGGTGATGCTGGCAAAGAACTCTGAAATTCACCGGCTGCCTCAGAGTCAAATTTGACAACAATTAGACATTAAGGCTTAATGACCACATTCCACTAACCACATCTCAGCTTCCAGATACACCCAGTGCATGCTGAGCTTCTGGAAGAGGTTCAGCTGCTGCATGCACACGTCCAACAGGAAGAGGTCGAGCCACTGGCATCAGGCCAACTGGAAGAGGAGCTTCAAGTTCAGGATATTGATCCTGAATTGATGCAAACTTCAAATTCTTTCACAACGGAAGGTTCAAGACAATCCTATTTACTTACAATTGCAAGGTTGAGGCCCTCGATGTTGCACTCTAAAAACATTCCAGTGGCTAATATGCCACGCAAATCTTGGAACACCTGAAGTCAGTGTTTGGAACACATCCTCGAAGGAGTTGTGAAATGGGTCTGTGCATTTGCTACTTTGGTTTATTCAATGGATCTGTTTTGTTCAGAATTCAATGTGTTTTGCTTTTTTGGATTTTTTGAGGCGTAAGACTTAATTAAGTGAAAGCATTGGCAAAACATATATGCAAGGGAAATGGTTGTGCTACATCAAAGCAATTGCCAAAGGAAATGCTTCTTCATTCTGAACCTGATAGCTGAAAGCTGATCCAAAAGGAGAAGTCTGATGTGACGCTGCAAGCACTGCGTTATCCCTCTGACGCCTCCGATCTGCATCCTGAGAGCAGTGTGCCGCAAATCTGTAATGTCTTTTAAGGATTTGTGACACATTTCAATGCGCATGCAAACAAGAACACTGCCAAGCTTCTCTGCGTTGCTTGTGCGGTTTTTTCTTCGTGTGCTGCAGTCCTTGCCTCAGAAACTTGTGGTTGCGGGTCATTAGGAAAAAAATGCTGGCTGATTTTTGAACGCTGAGGCCATGAATGTAACCAAGTCACATTATCTAACCAAGGCCATGAACACAACACATCACAGCGGCATGGCACTGGGCATTTCAGCTGAAACCAAACATTGACACATGCAAACATGTAACTAGCACTGTTTTACGAGTGAAATAATGCAGGAGTTCAAGATATGACATGGTTTCTTTGGGTGTCATTGTTGCAACATGTCATGGCAGTGTTTTTTCCAATGTCATGTCGTTTTGTGTACTGTAATTATGGTCAGGTAGCATGAGCTGGTTTTCACACTGACACCTACACATAAAGAACCAAACAAACTGCAGACTTGAAGACTTGGAAGCACTGTGAAAAGGTTCACGACTTGGAGAGTAGCCAAGTCTTGAACATCCATGCATCGATGCTTTGCAAGGTGATCTGCCAATTATTATGCTGACAATCAAAGAAAATGCTGACAATCAAAAGAAAGAGTCATTCAAATGTAAAGCCCTGCCTTGGCAATTTTCGAACAGCACAGAGGTCTCCTACCCAATTTCATACTTAACAACAACAGATTCAAACAGCATTGCATGGGATTTGTGCAGCACTGCTTCACCAAAGTGCAGTCACCAGTCCTGGATCAGCCGTAACAAATACACCAGAGATGTGATGAACCTCACAGAGAAAAACCAGCTGACGCAAGTAATATTCAAAATCACAGATTGAAATTGAGTCCGACCATCATGTGAAATAAGACTTGTAGCATTTTTTCAGCATTTGGAATCTGAGTCTCGAACAATGTGAAAGTGTTTGCCCAGAATCTGAACAGTGCAACACTCAGCCAGGATTTGGGCCACACTTTTAGAAACATGTGTTGAATGATTAAAACATATGCCAAATTCAAACATATGATTTGATATGCAATCCATTTCATCATTTAGCAAGTCTCGAAGCTACCAAGCCTGGAATAACACCAAGTTCCCATAATAGAACATGTTCACAAATTTGCAGTGAAAAGGCTCGAGACTTGGAAAGTATCCAAGTCTTGAAGTTACACTCTCAACCAAATTATGGCTCAAATTACTTGTCAACAGACACAATGACTGCTGTGACATGTAAAGCCCTGCCTTCAGCAATGCACAAAGGAGAACATAGGTCTCCTGGTGAAACATTAAATAATCAAATGCAATGTGATCATCAAATCAAATACAATGTAATTTCACTCTGCAACCAAAGCATGCAGGCACTTTTATCACCCTCTTTTGTTGTCCACTGACCGCTTCTTGTTCTCTCTGGCCATGAACTCATCCACGGTGTTTTTCCACCTGGGTTGATTTTGCAGGTCAGGTGGGTAGTAGCAATTTGACAAAGGCACAGACATGTGTGTGTGTCAGGGTTGGCATGGAGGGCTACATGCAAGCCAAGTCACTCGGAATCCCTGCCAAATTCAGCACACGGGCGATAGAGCTGCTTGATCTGCTGCTTCTTAGTTGCACTCAAAGGATGGCTGTCTCTCAGACTGTTGTCATTGCATGCATGTTGTTGCAAAAAAAAATTTCTGAATGTGCAACAATGCAAACTTTGAAATTTTGGAATTAATTCATCCAAGTATCCGCTTCAGCGTACGTGATCTCGCACGACATTGCCCGTAGAAAGGATGCCACCTGCGGTGCCCTGTGGCATCCGCTGTTGCAGTGGATCCACAGCAAGTCGAAGTTGCCTTCCTGAACCCGATTTGTGAGATCTCGCATCCTGGAGTGGTCCAGATGAAGTAAATGTGACAGACAAAATCACTGCAATGTCTTCAAGATGTCTGAAGTAAATGTGTGACAAATTCAAACACCATCACAACTGATGTCTGCATGCTACTTCTCAGACAAGGATCCGATTCATCTGCTGGCTCTTGAAGCCAGGATTGAAAAAGATGATCTCAGCACCGATGTCCGCGGCCTCCTTCTTGCGATTCTCGTGGTGCCTGAGAAGAACAAGACTGATGAAGAATTGCCAGGGGACATGTTGAACAAAAAACCATGAAGCATCCAGGTGCAGTCTGGTTGCTCTGATGCCTGGCAGTTGATGATGAGGACCTTGACCCGGGGCAAGCGATCGTAGGCGAAGTATCCGGATATCCACAAGCCACCGGTCTTGAGCGGCATGAAGGACCTCGTGCTTGCTTGTGTGCAAGGAAAAATGCAACTCGTATTGAAACTGTCAAGTGGCAAAGTGCACGTGACATTGAACAATGAACAATGTCAGCCAAGATACGGTTTGTCATCTTCTGTTGCCCCTTTTCCAACATGGCGTTCGTAGACGATCTCGCCCATACGCACCTCCTGAGAAGAATGTCAAAACTGCACCCAACAAAACTTACAAGTTAACATCAATGCAACAACACTGCAACAACACAGACAAATAAGAAGACATATTTGCCATGTCTCCTTGGCCCTCAAACTCACGGATGGTGATGTCGGATCCTGTCCAGCAAAAATAGAACGATTCCATGAATGATGTTCTCAAGTTTATGGACTCCATGCTCACAATTCCATGTTTCTGCCTGGCCTTCTTCGGCCGTGGCATGGCCTTTGGAGGCACTGTGACCGCCACTGTCACATTGACATCCTGTCGAAGTCAAGAGAAACATCAAGAGAAACATGATGTGTAGAGCTACCATCAGTGCAGAATCAACACAAAAATCAACAACGGCACCTCTGGTGGGATGATTGTCGGTTCTTCCTCTACCTCTATGGTCTCATTGTCAGAGATCGTTCGGTTCTCATCCTGGTCAACAGCAGAATGAACATGGCTCCATACCTGAACTACGACATTCTGAAGAACACAAAACAACAGTGTCTGAACAGAGCACAACAAAAGGTCCTCCACAAGATCCGTTGGTGTGACCACATTATCATCCTCCTCGCAAGAGCTGGTTTTAGTCAAAGGCTGTCATGGGTGTGTTTGGCACGAATCAAATGATGCAGAAAATGAAACCACAATGCAATTAGTCCTGTTTGACATCTTCAGCAGGCTCTTCTGCTGGTTCGGGTTCAGCAGGTTCGGAAGGATGTTCTGCTGGTGCTGGTGCTGCTGCTGCTGCAGCACGTGTTTTTGGTGTTTGCTGTAGTAGTGGTGGTACTGGAGATGTTGGTGATGCTGCTGGTGGTGGTAGTGGTGGTGATGCTGCTGGTGGTGGTAGTGGTGGTGGTGATGCTGGTGGTGGTAGTGGTGGTGGTGACTCTGGTGGTGGTAGTGCTGGTGATGCTGGTGGTGGTCGTGCTGGTGGTGGTAGTGCTGGTGGTGGTGGTGGTTGTTCTGTTGGTTGAGCTGGTTGTTGTGATGGTGGTGGTGGCTGTGGTGGTTGAGCTGGTCGCAATGATGCTGGTGGTGGTGTTGGTGGTTGAATTGGTCGCAGCGATGGTGGTGGTGCTGGTGGTGCTGGTGGTTGAGGTGGTTGAGGTGGTTGAGGTGGTTGAGGTGGTAGCGATGCTGGTACCACTGGTCCCGGTGCCACTGCCTTGACACAAAAAGAATGAAATAGATCCAAGTAGATCAAAAAGAATGACACGACTGCCAAGATCAAAACGAATGACGCTGACAAGTTTTAGTTGTTGAAGCCAAAACCCAATTCAGAAGAGTTGCAGCAGGCAAACCAGGCACACCAGGCCTCACCATGCCAACCTCAGGAAAGTTTTCACATTCATACACAAACATGAGATGGGACCGCCCAAGCTCAAGAATGCAACTCAATTCAGCTGAGTTGCAGGAAGTGGGGTAACAGGCGCTGAAGAGAGATGGGGGCCAGAAGATGTTTGATGAGCCTCAGGCAATTTTTCACATTCAAATTCAATTCAAGTTACAAACATGTTTTGAAAGATCCAAAAGCGATTCAGTTGAGTTGCAATCACCGGGCCAACTGGTAGACTAGCCCCTGGAGCTGCTTCATCCACCTTTGGTACCTCAGGCCAGTTTGGAATTTCAAACAAACAGACTAATTGCTAGAAACAGTGCAATATGTGTAAAGCAAGGCCAAAAAAAAACATCAGTGCAGCCAAGCTTCACCACCATAATGGCCACTGCGTTCTTTTTCAAGACGGCGACGTTTGTTCTTAGAGCAACAGAAAAGTTCAAACCATTTCAAATCATATCAAAGCAACTACCCTAGATGTAGTTAGTGCAGACTACCGTAGATGTAGTTAGTGCAGACGAAGATTCTCGCTTCTGGTGATAGGTCAATCCACTTTCATCCTGGCAAGACTATGACTCAGTTGTGTCTACATCAATGTTTCTACATCAAGATGTCAATGTGCTCATGTTATGCTTGCAGGCACACAGTCCAGGCCTCGTCGTTGTCCATGCCATCAGCTCAAGACCCGAAAGATGTCTGGGTTTGTTCAGATGAAATGTCAAATTTACACATATTGATTTGGGAGCATATTCTTTAGCATTTGAATTGTAAAATCAACTCAACAAGTGGCTTGGATTGATGGCTTGGTCGTTGTCCATGCCATCAGCTCAAGACCCGAAAGATGTCTGGGTTTGTTCAGATGAAATGTCAAATTTACACATATTGATTTGGGAGCATATTCTTTAGCATTTGAATTGTAAAATCAACTCAACAAGTGGCTTGGATTGATGGCTTGGATTGATGGCTTGGATTTGCTCTGATGTGGCATGGATTTGTTCACATTGCGTATTGTGAAAAAATGTTGGAAAATGGGGTGAGTTTGGAGTCGTACTTTAGAAATCCGTATAATAGGGGGGTTGATTCTGAAATTTGCACTTCATCTAATGTTGGATGTTGTGAGATTTGGCACATTTCCCTTCTGATGTTGCTTTAGTTGACTGATGTGCCCCCCCCCACTGCATCCAAAATCGCAACGAGGTGCATGTTCAGCAACATGAGATTCAGTGCACATGACATCAATACTACCTGCTTCATGACATCACACGAATGGTGACTGAGCGCTGTCCTCCACTGATGGCTCTGCATGTGCGCTGCTAATCGAGGACCTGGCCAGCTTTGGTGCATGTGAAAACAGTCAAACACAGTAACTATGTTTTGAAACCCTGTGCCCATGCTTACTTGTGTTTGCATGCATTTATTTAAAAAAAAATGTGTGGCCGAATGCCAAGATGGTTCAAGACTGAATCAGCTGGTAAAGACTATGAACCAGGACCATCATCAATGATACTATGTAAAATTACATAAATAACATGCATAATCATGCACATAACACAAATGAAATTCACCACAGATGAAATTCACCACAGCAGATAAACGGCTTCAGACTAAATCCAGACAGCTGCAAACTTTTCGGAAGAGAGTGTGTTAGCCATGGGAAAAAAACGCCAAAATGAACAATGTCAGCTCAAGCGTCGTGAACGGCGAGCAGAGAAGAACGAGCTAAAGGAAAAAGCCGCAGAGGCAACAGCAATGTTGGCAATTACACAGTTGCAGCTGCGCTCTACACAGAGAAAGCTCGTAAAGACCGACTTGGAGTTGCAGGAGCAGACAGAGAAAGCAACCTCTACAGAGGCAGAGCTTGCCAAAACCCAGAGGCATGTCCAGGACCTTTCGCAAGAAGCCACCTCTGCAAAGGCAAAGCTTACCGAAACTGAGAGACATCTCCAGGAAAGGTCGCAAGAAGCCAGATGGGCAACCAGCATGGGGAACTACTATCGCAGTGTTCTGGAAGACAAGAAGCAGGACACACTTACAAGTGAAAAACACATGCATGATTTAGTACATGTGTTTTTTCAAGCATGTGCTGAAACTACCCATGCTTCAATAGACTCTTAAGATATGTGTTTTCTCTGTGCAGGAGCTGGCATCTTTGAAGAAGGACATCAAAAAGGAGAGTGCACCGGCTACAGGTTCTGCAAGCTCCAGTTCCAAGGTGTATCTTGGCTTGCATTAAAAGATGTCATGACACAGTTTTCTTGGAAAAACATCTGTTGCCATAGAGCCACTTGTATGGCTCCGAGGCAGAAGACATCTTCCAAGAAGTGAGCGATCTATCACTCGACCGCAATGAATGGAAAAAACCCATCACTACCATTCGGTACTATTTGGTGCCTACTTTAGATTCCTGCATGTATGTTTGCAAGCTCGACTCAAGTGTGACTCTCTGGCCTGCTTGCCACATTGGAGGAGCTCCGGCCACAGAAGGTCTTGGCCTCAGCATGCATTGTGTTGGAAAGCCTTGGCCACACATTATCTATGTCTTTTTGTAATCACATGAGTGAGGGCCACAATCATTAAACATAAACATGAACATCAGGAAACCTAAGCTGAAGACTCAGACAATGAAGTGAAGCAGCCTTCTTCCTGCCAAGGTTGCATGTGGTGCAGACCTTGACCTTCAGCTGTTTGGAATGACATTCAAACTTCCCAGCAACACACATCAAACAACCAAAAAACCTGCCTGGAAGTTCTTGATCTTTGCCAGATATGGCAAGCTCAGGCTATGAACATCTCAGGCAAGAACATGCTCACCAAAGAATAGTCCATGGAGTAACCCAAACATTTCAAGACTTGGAAAGCCAAGTCTTGAATAGTCATTGTCAAGACTTGGGGACATGCAGTTCAAAAGCGAAGCAGTTCAAAACTTGGCATGCCAAGTTGTGAAAAACAGTGTAAGATTTCAGACCTGTGGCTGCCAAGTCTTGACAATCATGTTCACTTGTGTTCATGTCTTGGAAGACCAAGTCATGAAAGACATAATTCTCGGTAAGGGTCTAATGTTGAAATTCTTTGCCCCAATAGTTTCAAGACTTGGAAAGCCAAGTCTTGAATAGTGCAATCATTGTCAAGACTTGGGGACATGGAATTGCAAAAAAATGTAACAGTTCAAAACTTGGGATTCCAAGTGTTGATAAAAAGTGTAAGATTTCAGAACTGTGGCTGCCAAATCTTGAAAAATATTGTCAAATGTGTTCATGTCTTGGAAGACCAAGTCATGAAAGACATAATTCTTGGCAAGGGTCTCATGTTGAAATTCTTTGCCCCAAAAAGTTTCAAGACTTGGAAAGCCAAGTCTTGAATAGTGCAATCATTGTCAAGACTTCGGGACATGGAATTGCAAAAAAATGTAACAATTTAAGGGAATCCAAGTGTTGATAAAAAAAAATCCGATTTCATAACTGTGGCTGCCAAATCTTTAAACGTATTTTCAAATGTGTTCTTGTCTTGGAAGACCAAGTCATGAAAGACATAATTCTTGGCAAGGGTCTAATGTTGAAATTCTTTACCCCGAAAAGTTTGAAGACTTGGAAAGCCAAGTCTTGAATAGCGACATCATTGTCAAGACTTGGGGACATGGAGTTGCCCAAAAATGTAACAGTTCAAGACTTGGGATACCAAGTCTTGAAAGAAAAATGTAAGATTTCAGAACTGTGGCTGCCAAGTCTTGACAATCATGTGCACTTGTGTTCATGTCTTGGAAGACCAAGTCATGAAAGACATAAATCTTTGTTATACTGTTGAAAGTCTATACCGCATAAAGTTTCAAGACTTGGAAAGCCAAGTCTTGAGTAGGGCAATCATTGTCAAGACTTGGGGACATGGAGTTGCAAAAATGTAACAGCATTTCAAAACTTGGCATGCCAAGTCTTGAACAAAAGGTGTTAGATTTCAGACCTGTGGCTGCCAAGTCTTGAAGAAAAATCCAATTGTGTTCATGTCTTGGAAGACCAAGTCATGAAAGACATAATTCTCGGTAAGGGTCTAATGTTGAAATTCTTTGCCCCAATAGTTTCAAGACTTGGAAAGCCAAGTCTTGAATAGCAACATCATTGTCAAGACTTGGGGACATGGAGTTGCCCAAAAATGTAACAGTTCAAGACTTGGGATACCAAGTCTTGAAAGAAAAATGTAAGATTTCAGACCTGTGGCTGCCAAGTCTTGACAAACATTCTCACTTGTTCTCATGTCTTGAAAACCAAGTCATGAAAGTTCTTATTGGGGTCTAATGTTCCAATTCTTTACCCCGAAAAGTTTGAAGACTTGGAAAGCCAAGTCTTGAATAGTGCAATCATTGTCAAGACTTGGGGACATGGAGTTGCCCAAAAATGTAGCAGTTCAAGACTTGGAATGCCAAGTCTTGAAAAAAAATGTAGGTTTCAGAACTGTGGTGGATGCCAAGTCTTGACAATCATGTTCACTTGTGTTCACGTCTTGGAAAACCAAGTCATGAAAGTTCTTATTTGGGTCTAATGTTCCAATTCTTTACCCCGAAAAGTTTGAAGACTTGGAAAGCCAAGTCTTGAATAGTGCAATCATTGTCAAGACTTGGGGACATGGAGTTGCCCAAAAATGTAGCAGTTCAAGACTTGGAATGCCAAGTCTTGAAAGAAAAATGTAGGGTTTCAGAACTGTGGTGGATGCCAAGTCTTGACAATCATGTTCACTTGTGTTCACGTCTTGGAAAACCAAGTCATGAAAGTTCTTATTTGGGTCTAATGTTCCAATTCTTTACCCCGAAAAGTTTGAAGACTTGGAAAGCCAAGTCTTGAATAGTGCAATCATTGTCAAGACTTGGGGACATGGAGTTGCCCAAAAATGTAGCAGTTCAAGACTTGGAATGCCAAGTCTTGAAAGAAAAATGTAGGGTTTCAGAACTGTGGTGGATGCCAAGTCTTGACAATCATGTTCACTTGTGTTCACATCTTGGAAAACCAAGTCATGAAAGTTCTTATTTGGGTCTAATGTTCCAATTCTTTACCCTGAAAAGTTTCAAGACTTGGAAAGCCAAGTCTTGAATAGTGCAATCATTGTCAAGACTTGGGGACATGGAGTTGCCCAAAAATGTAGCAGTTCAAGACTTGGAATGCCAAGTCTTGAAAGAAAAATGTAGGGTTTCAGAACTGTGGTGGATGCCAAGTCTTGACAATCATGTTCACTTGTGTTCACGTCTTGGAAAACCAAGTCATGAAAGTTCTTATTTGGGTCTAATGTTCCAATTCTTTACCCCGAAAAGTTTGAAGACTTGGAAAGCCAAGTCTTGAATAGTGCAATCATTGTCAAGACTTGGGGACATGGAGTTGCCCAAAAATGTAGCAGTTCAAGACTTGGCATGCCAAGTCTTGAAAGGAAAATGTAAGGTTTCAGAACTGTGGCTGCCAAGTCTTGACAATCATGTTCACTTGTGTTCACATCTTGGAAAACCAAGTCATGAAAGTTCTTATTTGGGTCTAATGTTCCAATTCTTTACCCCGAAAAGTTTGAAGACTTGGAAAGCCAAGTCTTGAATAGTGCAATCATTGTCAAGACTTGGGGACATGGAGTTGCCCAAAAATGTAGCAGTTCAAGACTTGGAATGCCAAGTCTTGAAAGAAAAATGTAGGGTTTCAGAACTGTGGTGGATGCCAAGTCTTGACAATCATGTTCACTTGTGTTCACATCTTGGAAAACCAAGTCATGAAAGTTCTTATTTGGGTCTAATGTTCCAATTCTTTACCCCGAAAAGTTTCAAGACTTGGAAAGCCAAGTCTTGAATAGTGCAATCATTGTCAAGACTTGGGGACATGGAGTTGCCCAAAAATGTAGCAGTTCAAGACTTGGAATGCCAAGTCTTGAAAGAAAAATGTAGGGTTTCAGAACTGTGGTGGATGCCAAGTCTTGACAATCATGTTCACTTGTGTTCACGTCTTGGAAAACCAAGTCATGAAAGTTCTTATTTGGGTCTAATGTTCCAATTCTTTACCCCGAAAAGTTTGAAGACTTGGAAAGCCAAGTCTTGAATAGTGCAATCATTGTCAAGACTTGGGGACATGGAGTTGCCCAAAAATGTAGCAGTTCAAGACTTGGCATGCCAAGTCTTGAAAGAAAAATGTAAGGTTTCAGAACTGTGGCTGCCAAGTCTTGACAATCATGTTCACTTGTGTTCACATCTTGGAAAACCAAGTCATGATAGTTCTTATTTGGGTCTAATGTTCCAATTCTTTACCCCGAAAAGTTTGAAGACGGAAAGCCAAGTCTTGAATAGTGCAATCATTGTCAAGACTTGGGGACATGGAGTTGCCCAAAAATGTAGCAGTTCAAGACTTGGAATGCCAAGTCTTGAAAGAAAAATGTAGGGTTTCAGAACTGTGGTGGGTGCCAAGTCTTGACAATCATGTTCACTTGTGTTCACGTCTTGGAAAACCAAGTCATGAAAGTTCTTATTTGGGTCTAATGTTCCAATTCTTTACCCCGAAAAGTTTGAAGACTTGGAAAGCCAAGTCTTGAATAGTGCAATCATTGTCAAGACTTGGGGACATGGAGTTGCCCGAAAATGTAGCAGTTCAAGACTTGGCATGCCAAGTCTTGAAAGAAAAATGTCGGGTTTCAGAACTGTGGTGGATGCCAAGTCTTGACAATCATGTTCACTTGTGTTCATGTCTTGGAAAACCAAGTCATGAAAGTTCTTATTTGGGTCTACTGTTCCAATTCTTTACCCCGAAAAGTTTGAAGACTTGGAAAGCCAAGTCTTGAATAGTGCAATCATTGTCAAGACTTGGGGACATGGAGTTGCCCAAAAATGTAGCAGTTCAAGACTTGGAATGCCAAGTCTTGAAAGAAAAATGTAGGGTTTCAGAACTGTGGGGGATGCCAAGTCTTGACAATCATGTTCACTTGTGTTCACGTCTTGGAAAACCAAGTCATGAAAGTTCTTATTTGGGTCTAATGTTCCAATTCTTTACCCCGAAAAGTTTCAAGACTTGGAAAGCCAAGTCTTGAATAGTGCAATCATTGTCAAGACTTGGGGACATGGAGTTGCCCAAAAATGTAGCAGTTCAAGACTTGGAATGCCAAGTCTTGAAAGAAAAAAATGTAAGGTTTCAGAACTGTGGTGGATGCCAAGTCTTGACAATCATGTTCACTTGTGTTCACGTCTTGGAAAACCAAGTCATGAAAGTTCTTATTGGGGTCTAATGTTCTTGAATGGAAATCCCCAAGAGAGGCATGATGGAATGTCCCTCCAAGAGTATGGTTTATCTAGAAGAGTAACAGTGCCCTGTTGGTACAATGTGTTGTCTTTCAAGAGCAGCTAAAGTTCGACACCTTTTTGGTGCAAAGACCATAGTAAGCCAATTCAAACTGTTCCATTGTTACACTAGTCACAACTATTCATATCTAATCATGTCTTCAAATCTGTGAGTGAAACAGTGTGTTTTTGTTTAATTTGGTTGAAGGTCTGCCATTTGAAATCTTATTGTCAAATCAGTCGGTATTTAGGTTCCTATGCAGCTCCATTCCTACAACCAACCACATTTAGGAACCTGATGGTTGGAGCATGCAATCCACTAGAAGTGTATGAGTCTAGTCATGTATATTCAGTGAACACCCGTAGATCACACCAAGCCCCAAAAATGCAACGCACCAGACAAAAAAAGACTATGCATATAGTCATCCAACTCATTTGTGAAAATAAGAATATGAAAAAAGAATAACCTTCTAGAATGAAATTATTCCTGATGAACTCTCACAACATTGAACCTGATAGGGAGGTATGTAGTAGGTATTTGCCAGCTGCAAGACAATATTTGTTTTACCCTTTTCTTGGAGCAGATGCAAATTCAATTGCCAAGGCCTGGAATGCCAAGTCTTGGAATTGAATTGGATGTCTTAATTCAATTGCCAAGGCCTGGAATGCCAAGTCTTGGAATTGAATTGGATGTCTCAATTCAATTGCCAAGGCCTGGAATGCCAAGTCTTGGAATTGAATTGGACAGGGGTTGGTAACTGTCCCATTTTGGGAATATTGGACATCACCTTATAGTAGCCATTATAGACCATATACCTAGTGATGTTCAATGGGGACATTTAATGACCCATGTTGGATGTCTTATATAATTCAATTGCCAAGGCCTGGAATGCCAAGTCTTGGAATTGAAACCCGTTATTTTAGGGGTTACAATGATGCCCTTGTTCAGGGCTAGTCCCTTGTTCAGGGACACCAGCACTCGGAATGCCGAGTCCTCTCCCATCCCGGCCCCAGCTGAAGGTTGCTGCAACGGCATCACCTGTCCAGGAAACCTGCAGGTACAAATTACTGGTATTATATCATATATGTTCATGACATGTGTGCATGGTGGTATCACAAGTGGATGACAACTGGGGGACACTGGATGGTATTTTTTGATTTTATGACTCTTGGTGACATTATATTGGTATCATATGTGCATGACCGTTGATTATTTATATATATATATATACATACATATATGTATTTATATGTTCATGATACTTGATGGTCATTGGCAGTCTGTGTATGTATCTGTGTGCTTGTTTCACAATCATGATACTTGTTGTTTGAATTACAGCATGGTTTTTTTGTTCTGACCTGCCCCCCCCTCCAGGTTTCAATTTAAGCATGACAACTGTGTGTATGTGTGTGTGTGTTTAGGTTCAGTAATCATGATACTTGTTGTTTGAATTACAGCATGTTTTTTTGTTCTGACCTGCCCCCCCCCTCCAGGTTTCAATTTAAACATGACAACTGTATGTGTGTGCGTTTGGTTCAGTAATCATGATACTTGTTGTTTGAATTACAGCATGTTTTTTTGTTCTGACCTGCCCCCACCCCTCCAGGCTTCAATTTAAGCATGACAACTGTGTGTATGTGTGTGTGTTTGGTTCAGTAATCATGATACTTGTTGTTTGAATTACAACATGTTTTTTTGCTCTGACCTGTCCCCCCCTGTTTCAATTTTAGCATGACAACTTATCCCTAGAAAATGAAAAAAACATGTTGGAAAACCATCCCAAATTGAAAAGCAAAAAATAACTGCATTTTTCACCCAAAATGAAACTATCATTTTCAAAAACCAAACTATCACAATCAAAGAACAGAGGTTAACACCCATACCGCCACCTGAGGTGTACCGTAAGGGTCTTTCAAGTCGCGAAAAGCTTCAAGAGCTACCTGGTATGGATCCTATCTTTGTGGTCAAAACCCCTACATTGTTCAGAACAAGACCAGCTGGTGTCAAACTTCCTGCAGATTGCCTTCGGAGCACCTGGATCTTAGTTCACGGGAAGTGGGAACGAGTTGAGGATCGTGTTCCACCATTGTTACAACAATCACGTTTTGACAAATGGATTGAAAGGGCATGTTTTCAATATCATCACCCCACTTCCGCTCCGATTGTCTCACTGCCCGCATGTGCGTCGACGGCGGCCAGAGAACAGTTCTCACGTGCGGCGACGTTTGAACTGGACAATCATCCGAGCCTCACATTCAGTACTGAAATACTCTTTGAACAAGCTCAACGTCCTCAGAAGATACCGTTTTCGTTACATGAAGGGAATCCCATGACTTTAAGGGTGATCAATGCCCTAGTACGCCTTGTTCATGGGGGGAGAGGCATGGAGGATTTAAAGTCGTCAAGTTTCAAAATAATAAGTTCAAAACCAACAAAATCGCCAATGCGGAGAAGAAACATCAAGAAAATAGCATCAGCAACTGAATGTGGTCATGATGAAGTTCCTGTTCGCGATGAATGGAGATGGATAGGTGATCATGTTCTGGAAAGGATCCACAATATACCAAGAAGAGAAATGTTCGTTCCAAGTGTTTGTGAAGATTGTCCCTGTGATCATCGTTTGATCCAAGATTGGAGAGAAACTCAATTGAAGTTCCAGTCGAATGTGAGGGTGGACAAAAGTAATTGGCGTCTCCCTGGTGATAATGGAGAGAGGTCAAACAATAGAAATGAGTTCTGGACTGGAAAGTCGATCTTTCGTGTTTCAAGACCTCAGGAGGTTCTTCCGGTTGCGAGTTGCATTATGGATGATAATCTGATGGCTTGTGTTAACACCATGGGTCTGGACATCATTTCACCGAACAAAATATTTATTCCCCACACATATCGGATGATGATCGAAGAGAACAAGAATGACAATAAGTTGAACATATTTGCGGACAGTCTGATCAATTTATTATTGGTTCGTGACAATGGGCAATGCATGAAGTATACGTTCGTCAGATCTATTCCTGATCTCGAGAGTACAAAGTATTTGGGGAAGAACGTCACTATCACAATGCAAGAGTTGCCCGAAAGTACACCCACTATGATATTGATGTGTGCAGAGCCTTCAAGTTTGATGACAAAGAGATACAGTACAATTATGGATACATCTATTCATCTGGAATTGATCACGGAGGATGATGACCTTCTCTCCAGATATGGGAATGCGAAGTGGAGGAGATGCCTCCGCAGCAACAAGGATTGCGTCTTCTTCGCTGGACCTTGCACAGGCGGATCTCCATGGAACAGGCTGAACAAAAGAGTTAGCTATTTCACTGCTCACATGATCAACGCCAAAGCACGTCTGTACTGGAAGTTATGGGAAGAGTTTTCGAATTGTCTTCTGAGAGTGATCAAGTTGGATGCCATGGCACTATTGGAGTTACCAAGAGGTTGCGACTATTGGCATGATGAACGGATGAAGTGCATGATTGAAGGTACAGAATCACACATTCATGACTTTGACGGATGCATGTACGGTCTGAAGACTCAGTTTGATGGTCGTCATATTCCTATTAAGAAGCCATGGAGGATTGTATCGTGGGGGGTCAAGTTTGATTTACACAAGAAATGTGACCGAAGACATGATCATGGGAAGTGTGAAGGTCGCGAAACAAAGGTCACTCAGACCTACACCCAGCAGATCGTCGACATCATCTTGAAAACGATATGTCGGAATGTGTCTATTCGGTTCAAGAAGTCGTTGTCAAACGAAGATGACACATGCAGCAGTTGCATGCATGATAGACGTTCCATCAAGAAGACAGCGGTATCAGTTGCATACCACAATGATGAAGTTGCAGCAGATCTCATGTGGTTGATGATGTTTCACAAGAACCGATGTCGGATCAATGTTGACCCTGATTCCTCAGGACATCAAACTACGGGAAGTCAATTCTTCAAGACTATTGCGACTTCTCATTCAGTGTGTGCCACCGGACGAGTGACCGGAAACCGGATCGGACATCGCCGACCGGGAGTACGTGATCTCGAAAGGGCCCACTCGCTGCGCACCGCCGAGCAGGGGATCGGAAACCGGATCGAACGTCGCCGACCGGGAGTACGCGAACCGAACGGCAAGGTTGCCATGTCGAACTACACGCAGATCGTTGGTTCTGCGCAACATGATCTCAACGACATCAACAAGATCCTCATCACGTTGAGAGAGAATGGCCGACAAGGTGCCATCCCAACTATGTACAAGGAGTATGACCCGACCATCAACAGCCAGCCTGACAGCACGGTCAACAAGTGGCATGCGATTGGGATCAGTCCGATCGCGGCGGCTTCAGCCTGCTACTTAGGTAAGGTGCCATCCAATCGGTCCGAGGTGGAGGCGATCACATTGTACCTCCAGCTCTTGGAACTGATCAAGAACCAGGAAGAGCTCAACACCGGAGCCAAAAGATTCTTGGACAAGTGCACCACCTACATGAAGACCTTTGTTCAACTGGCATCTCGGAACAATCACAAGGTTCTTGGGTTTTGCACATCAGAGTGCATCAATGGATTGGGAAACATGTGGGAGTGCATCAAGAACTTCCACAAGGTGGTACCCCCTAGTTATGTTGAACTTAGGGGATTTATAAGTAACGTAAAATAAGTTATGTTGAAGTTAACATAAGTTTAGTTATGGGTTTTATAAGTAAGTTATATCTTCTTTTTAACTTGGGTAAGTTGTTACTTTGTGGAATTTTGTTTTTAAGGTTAATTCGATTAAAACTTAGCTAACTTGGAGAGTAATGCTCTAGAGGTGGTCATATGTGGATAGTGTTTGGGTACGCTTTCACCCTTTAGCTGGGTACGGTAAAAATGGTACGCCGGTACGGTACGTAGGGTACATGGGTACGGTACGTAGGGTACATGGGTGCGGTATGTAGGGTACATGGGTACACCATTCGAAGTACAACCAAGTAAGTGGGCCCAGCGCACAGGGTACGCATGTTTGTCTGGGTACGGTGTGCAAGGTATACATGGGTGCGGTATGCAAGGTAGATAGGTATTTGTTCAGGCACGGAGTTTAAGGTTTGAGGTGCTCGGGAGTTGAGGGTTTAGGATGGTCAGGAATCAGGAGTTTAAGGTTTAGTAAATTTCAGAGTTTACGGTTTAGGTTTAGGACCTTTGGAGTTTAGGATGCTCATGGATGCTCAGGAGTTTGGGGTTTTGAGGGTTCTCAAGAGTTGAAAGCAGGTTTAGTTTAGAGAGTTAGACTTTAGAGCCCAGAGTCTAGAGTGTAGAGTTTAGTTTGGAATTTGTAGTTTCAAATTTAGAATTTAGAGTTAAGAGTGGTCAGGAGTCTAGGGTATTGGATGCTCAGAGTTTAAGGTTTATGTTTGAGGCCTACGGTGCTCAGGAAAACTCATCACATGCTTTTTCCGAGCCTTAAGCCCAAAGCTAAATTGATCATGTGCTTTGTCCGAACCCTGTACCCTAAACTCCTTGAGTGCTTTTCTGAACCCTAAACCCTAAATTCATCGTGTGCTTGTTCCGAACCCTATAACATATCCTCTTCAGGTGCTTTTCCGAACCCTAAACCCTAAGTTCATCGTGTGTTTTTTCTGAACCCTAAACCTTTAAATTCATTATGTGTTTTTTTCGAACCCTAAGCCCCAAACTCATCATGTGATTTTTCGAGCCCTTAACCCTAAACTCATGATGTGTTTTTTCGAAGCCAAAGGGTTCAGGGTTTGAGGTTTAAGGAATTTAGGGTTTACATTTCCGTTTGCAATGTTTAAACTTAAAGTTTACAGTGTGCAGTGCACAGCGTGTACGATTTTGGGATGCTCAGGAGTTTAAGGTGTAGGATCCTCAGGAGCTTAGGGTATTTAGTACTTAGCGACTTTGAACAATTTTGGGGCCAACAAACAGCAGGCTGCTACAGGCTTGTTTGCTGCTATAAATTATGCACTGTCCCAATGGCAAAGTTTAGGTGCACCCTAGCTCGTTCCAATGTGCTGTACCACCGTGTGCCGATGCAACAACTGTGTCCATGTACCGTACCCATGTACCATGTACCGTACCCATGTACCAAAAATGTTGTACCAATCCTAGCGGCTGATCTTTATGAAATAGCAGCTGATTTAGCAGCTAAATCAGCTGCTATTTCACAAAGATCAGCCGCTAGGATTGGTACAACATTTTTGGTACATGGGCACGGTACATGGTACATGGGTACGGTACATGGTACATGAGTAAGGTACATTGGTTAGGTTATTTGATGTTCTACTGTACTATAGAGTTAAATGTCCAACATGGTTTCATTATTCAACTGACTGCCGGACCCAAACATCAGTCCCAGATCGGTCGCTGGATCGGTCGCTACCACCAACATCGGTCGCTATATCGGTCGCTAGTGCCAAGATCGGTCGCTATATCGGTCACTAGTGCCAAGATCGGTCGCTATATCGGTCGCTAATGCCAAGATCGGTCGCTATATCGGTCGCTATATCGGTCGCTAATGCCAAGATCGGTCGCTATATCGGTCGCTAGTGCCAAGATCGGTCGCTATATCAGTCGCTCGTGCCAAGATCAGTCGCTATATCGGTCACTAGTGCCAAGATTGGTCGCTATATCGGTCGTTATCTCTAGGACCGGTCACTCTATAAGTTGCTGGTTTCAAGATCCCGTGAAAGTTTGAAATTCTCTTGCAGCACAGGCAAGTTAGCGAAAAAAAACAGCACATCACATGCTGCATGGATCTCACGCAACCAAGGGCAAAATTCGATTCAGCGTTTGTAAATTATAATTGTAAATTAACTTCTCAAGCTTATAGACTTCCCAGTCCCTGAGTCCAAACCCACCGGAACTCACAATTCAATCAAGGTTCCCAATTTAAAAGCCGAATCGTTACCCGAATCGTTCAGTCATGCAAAACACAGTTTCGGATTGAATCAACACAATCATCACAGGACGGTAAATGTTCGACGACCTGTAAATTTTGTAGAATTGGAATTGTGATTGCGAACTGCATTTGTGATTGCAAAGGTTGAAATAGCGATTGCAAATGCGCCTGTTTCATGAGTAACCTTCAGACAGGGAAGTCGGCATGTTGATTGCGATCAAGCTGACAGTGGAAAAAATCCAATGCTCCACTGAGAATGCCGTACTTCAAATGTACCCAGAACATGGCACAGCATACCTTGTACCATTGACATGCCCCTGCAGCAACGCACCCCGTATACCTTCCACGCCGTACCCCACACCCATAACAGCATCCCTTGTACCACTAGCATGCCTCTGCATCGGCGCACCCCGTACCCATAACAGCGTACCCCGTACCCAAAACAGCGTACCTTGTACCATTAGCATGTACCCATCACAGCGTACCCCGTACCCAAAACAGCGTACCTTGTACCACTAGCACGTACCCATAACAGCGTACCCCGTACCCATAACAGCGTACCTTCCCAACATACTGGAAAATGGGCTGTCGTACCTCACGTCTAGGGGGCCTCTAGAAACATTGGTTTCATTGCTCTTCAAGTTAGCTAAATTAAAACCATGTTTTCTTTGTTTTCCGCAACAGCACGGTGTATAAGGCGGTCTTTTTTTGCTTTTTGTGGCCGAGTGCGTAGATGTTCTTATTGAGCATTGAAGAAGCACTCATTTTATTTTGCAACTTGAGCTGGAAAATATGAACAGATTTTTTTGGTGGAAATTGATATGGTTGGCACCAGACACATACGCGTTTGCTATACACTTACCAAACACATACGCGTTTGTTGGGTTTTTGAAGATATTTAGTGGCAAGCACATACGCGTTTGTTGTTCAGAAACCAAACACATACGCGTTTGCAGTTATATATACGCGTACCAAACACAATCCACACACATTCCACACACATTCCACACACATACGCGTTTGTCCCCCGTAGCCTAGCAAACACATACGCGTTTGTCGTGTCTAGGCACCAAACACATACGCGTTTGTCGTTTCCAGGCACCAAACACATACGCGTTTGGAGGTCTTTTCAAATATGTCAAGCAAACACATACCCGTTTGTTGTAAAACTTGAACAAACTGGTCCGAAGTTTCCAAAACCCACCCGTCCCAACCGGAACCCCAGCAACGGGTGCAGAAGAACTTTCTTAATTTGTTTGAGAACAGCAGCAGCAGCAGCCATGCTTCGACAAGTCCGTTGGATGGCCTTGAGTCGAGAATGCCTGCAAAGGTCACCAAAAGCTTACATATTTTAGCCCAAACAACATGAAACAAAAAAACACATCATGAAAGTTAACTTGTATAACTTTATACTATATCCTTTTTAACTTGTCGCCATGAAACCTCCTAACTTATGTTATAAGTTCCTTTCTTAGTTACAACTCCAACATGAGTTATGAGACTTACAACGTATGTTAACCCTGCTTCTAAGTTAACTTGTGAACGTTATAACATAGCTTATAACTTGGGGGTACCACCTAGCATGTACCTCACCCGATTCGAATCGATGGAGCATTCACTGTCTCGATGCTACGTGATCACCTTCGTGAATTCAAGCTTCGACCTTTCGGAGGTGACCTACGAGGTGTGAACCAGTCCGTCCCGGCAGAGGACACTTGGTTGAGTGCAACAAGGAAGAAGGACGGAGTCCTCAATCCGTTTGCCCCTGATGCGCCCATCACTATTTCGTTCAGGGCGATTCATCGAGAGCTCCACTACTTCGACATGGGCACGTCCTGGCAGTCGACTTCAACCCAGAACACATTCAATGCAATGCTTGATGAGTGGCAGCGCCAAGTCATCCATCTTGGGCATGCATGGAGATGCTACAACCAAAAGGTCGACGATGAGGGAGAGATGGCAGATCCTATGACGTTGGAGACAACGATCAATGACCTCATCGAGCAGAACTTCAAGCTGGGCCGCGAACGAGCTGCCGCGGTGAATCACTTCCTTGCATCTTAGCTCTATCGCCACCGATCTTCAGGGCCAGGGCTAAGCTGGACAGGTTGTGGCATTTCTCCGAGATTGCAAGGGCGAACATCAAGAAGATTGACGATTACTTCGCCAAGATTCAACAATCTCTGATGCTCACATCAGAAATCTTGCAGAAACATGGCTACAATGTCATCAACGTCGAAGAGGGCAACCACGGTGAGATCAAGAAGAGAAACAAATGCTTTTCTGCCCTGAGGGACTTCATGACAACTCTCTCAGAAACTCAGGCTGGTGGAGGACAGTCTGGGGTACAAGTGGCTGCAAGTGGATGGAGAAAAGTCTTGAGGTTTGGTGATGGAATTTGGCCACCAGAACCGCCGAGGTCGTGGATTCCTGAATGGGTCACGATCCAAGATCCTGCAGTGCATGCACCAAGGGTCACCAGGTTCACGCCGAAGCCACCTCCTGGACCACCACCTGGATACAAGGCACCACCACAGCCTTACCCATCGGGACAACCACCACCGCCGAAGGCAAGACCAACATCACCATCGGCACCGTCAGGACCGAGTGCATCGGGATCTCAGGCGTCAGGTTCAGCTGGACCACCACCGCCACCGCCACAGGCGGCACCCAAGCCTGCGGCGAAGCCAATGCCAAGGCGTGAGACTCCAGCAACGGACTACGTCCCACCAATGACACCGTCAAATGTGATCACATATTGCAGAGTGTTGGTGGACTACACAGGCACCCAGGTGAGATCATTTCTGAACACCCATGTGAGTGCTACCGACACTGAATTCGCTCTGTCACATGTCCAAGGACCAATGGCGAATGTGGCGCAATCAACTTGGCGTCAATACCTCAGGAGGGTAGCTACGTACACCTGTTTGTGCTTCGGATTAGCCAATGCAAGGGAGATTGGTGAGGCATCCTACCCGTTCAGCGACATGGAATGGCTGAGAGTCTACAACGCTGCAACGAAACGTAGGGGGTTAGTCTACCAGAATTACTATCTCTCTGTTGGGTCCATGACAGTCATGGTGGAGAAGAATGACGATGCACAGGCCACCGACCGCAGCTACGACAAGTGGAAGCGAGGCCTAATGTCGGGCATCGGTGGAACCATTGTGGACAAACCAATGGTGAGAAAAGAAAAGGATGAATTGGCAGGAAAGTTTAGATCCGGCAAGACCATTTTGATCACAGACCTCAACTACAAGTGCCAATCGAACTCTAGAGGAACGACGAACATTCAGTATGGGCTTGATGAGATGGGATACATCGTCACGGTCATCGACATCAACAGCTTTAAGAGCGTGACCAGAGCCCAGAAGTTCCTCGATGCAGTCGAGCACCTGATCAAGGACGTGATGCCAGACATCGTGGCCGAGGAGAATGTGACCATCCATTTCTGGATATCCTTTGCATTCCTCATCACGGATACTCATCCATATCACGTTTGGGTCGAGAGGAACTATGCAGAGAGGCTCGCCGAGGCGATCCGAAAGGTCGACAAGTTGGCGACAAGACCTATCTTTGTGTCGCTCTGCAAGGATCCAAGGTTTCATGGTATCCGATCGGGCATTCAGGACATCGCTACGGATTCAGCCGACATCCTGAGGAGCTTTGGTATCATGGTTACAACTGATGATGCCCTGAGGGTCCAGGGATTGAATTTTTTCAATCCGATTGATCTTTTCAATAATTATTGAACTTTTTTCAATCCGGATTGAAAATCAAAAATTATTGAAAAAAAATCAATATCAGTTTCAATCTGGATTGAAAAATATTTTCAATAATTATTGAAAAAGATCTGGAAAAAAATCAATAATTATTGAAAATTTTCAATCCAGAAATTTAATAATTATAGTTGCTGCTGCAGGAAAGCATATGCACATCTTTTTCCTCATAATGCAAGCACTGGTGACACAGAGGAAACAAGACATATATCAAAGCATGGCCTTTTTGCAGGCCTCCAGCTTGCCTTTGGCCTTGTGCTGGGGCCTTTGACATATCTTGCCTGGCTTTGTTTCAAGCACCTGGCTGGCCCAAGGTCATGGCATTAGCTTTGGTTGAGCCTGAGCTGCAGGCCTAGCAAATACTTTTCACAAAAGCTCTCTGACAGCTTTGTGTTCTTGGTTCCATGGCTGCAAGAATGAGCCACTGTTGCCATGCTGCCTACCCAAGATTCTTGCCTGTATGTCCAGAAAGTCTTGGGATTCTGGTATTTGCACATCTGAGCTAGATGGTATGCCCAATGAAATTTGGGTACCAGCTGGAACAAGCAGTCCTGTGCGACATGAGCTTGCAGCCAAACATAAAGCTGCAAGCATCTCTGCATGGCATGCAGAGCTGCATCAGACTGATCCTCTGTCATGAAAAAGTCTGTCATAAAAGGGATTTTGTGAATAAGTCTGGCTTCAAAAACTCAAGTGTCTGAAGGGTTCTGTTTTTCTCGCCTTTTTCCAGGCTACCCTTCACAAACTCAAGTTTGTGAAGAATTCTGCCTTCACAAAGTCAAGTTTGTGAAGGGAAAATTCTTCACAAAGTCAAGTTTGTGAAGGATTCTGCCTTCACAAAGTCTAGTTTGTGAAGGATTCTGCCTTCACAAAGTCAAGTTTGTGAAGAATTCTGCCTTCACAAAGTCAAGTTTGTGAAGGCAAAATTCTTCACAAAGGCAAGTTTGTGAAGGATTCTGCCTTCACAAAGTCAAGTTTGTGAAGAATTCTGCCTTCACAAAGTCAAGTTTGTGAAGAATTCTGCCTTCACAAAGTCCAGTTTGTGAAGGCAAAATTCTTCACAAAGTCAAGTTTGTGAAGAATTCTGCCTTCACAAAGTCTAGTTTGTGAAGGATTCTGCCTTCACAAAGTCAAGTTTGTGAAGAATTCTGCCTTCACAAAGTCAAGTTTGTGAAGGCAAAATTCTTCACAAAGTCGAGTTTGTGAAGGATTCTGCCTTCACAAAGTCCAGTTTGTGAAGGATTCTGCCTTCACAAAGTCAAGTTTGTGAAGAATTCTGCCTTCACAAAGTCAAGTTTGTGAAGAATTCTGCCTTCACAAAGTCAAGTTTGTGAAGGATTCTGCCTTCACAAAGTCAAGTTTGTGAAGAATTCTGCCTTCACAAAGTCAAGTTTGTGAAGGGTTCTGCCTTCACAAAGTCAAGTTTGTGAAGAATTCTGCCTTCACAAAGTCAAGTTTGTGAAGAATTCTGCCTTCACAAAGTCAAGTTTGTGAAGGATTCTGCCTTCACAAAGTCAAGTTTGTGAAGAATTCTGCCTTCACAAAATCAAGTTTGTGAAGAATTCTGCCTTCACAAAGTCCAGTTTGTGAAGGCAAAATTCTTCACAAAGTCCAGTTTGTGAAGGATTTTGCCTTCACAAAGTCAAGTTTGTGAAGAATTCAGCCTTCACAAAGTCAAGTTTGTGAAGAATTCAGCCTTCACAAAGTCAAGTTTGTGAAGGATTCTGCCTTCACAAAGTCCAGTTTGTGAAGAATTCTGCCTTCACAAAGTCCAGTTTGTGAAGGATTCTGCCTTCACAAAGTCAAGTTTGTGAAGGCAAAATTCTTCACAAAGTCCAGTTTGTGAAGAATTCTGCCTTCACAAAGTCAAGTTTGTGAAGAATTCTGCCTTCACAAAGTCAAGTTTGTGAAGACATATTTCTTCACAAAGTCAAGTTTGTGAAGGATTCTGCCTTCACAAAGTCCAGTTTGTGAAGAATTCTGCCTTCACAAAGTCAAGTTTGTGAAGAATTCTGCCTTCACAAAGTCAAGTTTGTGAAGGATTCTGCCTTCACAAAGTCAAGTTTGTGAAGAATTCTGCCTTCACAAAATCAAGTTTGTGAAGAATTCTGCCTTCACAAAGTCAAGTTTGTGAAGGATTCTGCCTTCACAAAGTCAAGTTTGTGAAGAATTCTGCCTTCACAAAGTCCAGTTTGTGAAGGATTCTGCCTTCACAAAGTCAAGTTTGTGAAGAAATCTGCCTTCACAAAGTCAAGTTTGTGAAGAATTCTGCCTTCACAAAGTCAAGTTTGTGAAGAATTCTGCCTTCACAAAGTCAAGTTTGTGAAGGATTCTGCCTTCACAAAGTCAAGTTTGTGAAGGCAAAATTCTTCACAAAGTCAAGTTTGTGAAGGATTCTGCCTTCACAAAGTCAAGTTTGTGAAGAATTCTGCCTTCACAAAGTCAAGTTTGTGAAGGATTCTGCCTTCACAAAGTCAAGTTTGTGAAGAATTCTGCCTTCACAAAGTCAAGTTTGTGAAGGATTCTGCCTTCACAAAGTCAAGTTTGTGAAGGATCCTGCCTTCACAAAGTCCAGTTTGTGAAGGATTCTGGCTTCACAAAGTCAAGTTTGTGAAGGATTTTGCCTTCACAAAGTCAAGTTTGTGAAGGATTCTGCCTTCACAAAGTCAAGTTTGTGAAGGATTCTGCCTTCACAAAGTCCAGTTTGTGAAGAATTCTGCCTTCACAAAGTCAAGTTTGTAAAGGATTCTGCCTTCACAAAGTCAAGTTTGTGAAGAATTCTGCCTTCACAAAGTCCAGTTTGTGAAGAATTCTGCCTTCACAAAACAAAGTCAAGTTTGTGAAGGCAAAATTCTTCACAAAGTCAGTTTGTGAAGAATTCTGCCTTCACAAAGTCAAGTTTGTGAAGAATTCTGCCTTCACAAAGTCAAGTTTGTGAAGGATTTTGCCTTCACAAAGTCAAGTTTGTGAAGGATTCTGCCTTCACAAAGTCAAGTTTGTGAAGGCATTCTTAACAAAGTCAAGTTTGTGAAGGATTCTGCCTTCACAAAGTCAAGTTTGTGAAGAATTCTGCCTTCAAAAAGTCAAGTTTGTGAAGAATTCTGCCTTCACAAAGTCAAGTTTGTACAGAATTCTGCCTTCACAAAGTCAAGTTTGTGAAGAATTCTGCCTTCACAAAGTCAAGTTTGTGAAGAATTCTGCCTTCACAAAGTCAAGTTTGTACAGAATTCTGCATTCACAAAGTCAAGTTTGTGAAGAATTCTGCCTTCACAAAGTCAAGTTTGTGAAGAATTCTGCCTTCACAAAGTCCAGTTTGTGAAGGATTCTGCCTTCACAAAGTCAAGTTTGTGAAGAATTCTGCCTTCACAAAGTCCAGTTTGTGAAGAGTTCTGCCTTCACAAAGTCAAGTTTGTAAAGAATTCTGCCTTCACAAAGTCAAGTTTGTGAAGAATTCTGCCTTCACAAAGTCCAGTTTGTGAAGAATTCTGCCTTCACAAAGTCCAGTTTGTGAAGGATTCTGCCTTCACAAAGTCCAGTTACAGTTTGTGAAGGATTCTGCCTTCACAAAGTCAAGTTTGTGAAGGATTCTGCCTTCACAAAGTCCAGTTTGTGAAGGATTCTGCCTTCACAAAGTCAAGTTTGTGAAGAATTCTGCCTTCACAAAGTCAAGTTTGTAAAGAATTCTGCCTTCACAAAGTCAAGTTTGTAAAGAATTCTGCCTTCACAAATTCCAGAAATTCTTCACAAAGTCCAGTTTGTGAAGGATTCTGCCTTCACAAAGTCAAGTTTGTGAAGAATTCTGCCTTCACAAAGTCACTTTTGTGAAGAATTCTGCCTTCACAAAGTCTAGTTTGTGAAGCATTCTGCCTTCACAAAGTCAAGTTTGTGAAGGATTCTGCCTTCACAAAGTCAAGTTTGTGAAGGATTCTGCCTTCACAAAGTCCAGTTTGTGAAGGATTCTGCCTTCACAAAGTCAAGTTTGTGAAGGATTCTGCCTTCACAAAGTCAAGTTTGTGAAGGATTCTGCCTTCACAAAGTCAAGTTTGTGAAGAATAATTCTGCCTTCACAAAGTCCAGTTTGTGAAGAATTCTGCCTTCACAAAGTCTAGTTTGTGAAGGCAAAATTCTTCACACAGTCAAGTTTGTGAAGAATTCTGCCTTCACAAAGTCAAGTTTGTGAAGAATTCTGCCTTCACAAAGTCAAGTTTGTGAAGGATTCTGCCTTCACAAAGTCAAGTTTGTGAAGAATTCTGCCTTCACAACGTCCAGTTTGTGAAGGATTCTGCCTTCACAAAGACAAGTTTGTGAAGGCAAAATTCTTCACAAAGCCCAGTTTGTGAAGGATTTTGCCTTCACAAAGTCAAGTTTGTGAAGAATTCAGCCTTCACAAAGTCAAGTTTGTGAAGGATTCTGCCTTCACAAAGTCAAGTTTGTTAAGAATTCTGCCTTCACAAAGTCAAGTTTGTGAAGAATTCTGCCTTCACAAAGTCCAGTTTGTGAAGGATTCTGCCTTCACAAAGTCCAGTTTGTGAAGAATTCTGCCTTCACAAAGTCAAGTTTGTGAAAAATTCTGCCTTCACAAAGTCAAGTTTGTGAAGGATTCTGCCTTCACAAAGTCAAGTTTGTGAAGGATTCTGCCTTCACAAAGTCAAGTTTGTGAAGAATTCTGCCTTCACAAAGTCAAGTTTGTGAAGGATTCTGCCTTCACAAGTCAAGTTTGTGAAGGATTTTGCCTTCACAAAGTCAAGTTTGTGAAGGATTCTGTCTTCACAAAGTCAAGTTTGTGAAGAATTCTGCCTTCACAAAGTCCAGTTTGTGAAGGATCCTGCCTTCACAAAGTCAAGTTTGTGAAGGATTCTGCCTTCACAAAGTCCAGTTTGTGAAGGATTCTGCCTTCACAAAGTCAAGTTTGTGAAGAATTCTGCCTTCACAAAGTCAAGTTTGTGAAGAATTCTGCCTTCACAAAGCCAAGTTTGTGAAGAATTCTGCCTTCACAAAGTCAAGTTTGTGAAGAATTCTGCCTTCACAAAGTCCAGTTTGTGAAGAATTCTGCCTTCACAAAGTCCAGTTTGTGAAGAATTCTGCCTTCACAAAGTCAAGTTTGTGAAGAATTCTGCCTTCACGAAGTCAAGTTTGGAAGAAATTCTGCCTTCTACAATCAGTTTTGTGAAGGGAAAATTCTTCAGCAAAGTCTAGTTTGTGAAATTTCTGCCTTCACAAAGTCCAGTTTGTGAAGGATTCTGCCTTCACAAAGTCAAGTTTGTGAAGAATTCTGCCTTCACAAAGTTCCTAGTTGTGAAAGATTCTGCCTTCACAAATCAATTTTGTGAAGGATTCTGCCTTCACAAGTCAAGTTTGTGAAGGATTTTGCCTTCACAAAGTCAAGTTTGTGAAGGATTCTGCCTTCACAAAGTCAAGTTTGTGAAGGATTCTGCCTTCACAAAGTCAAGTTTGTGAAGAATTCTGCCTTCACAAAGTCCAGTTTGTGAAGAAGTCAAGTTTGTGCAGGATTCTGGCTTCACAAAGTCAAGTTTGTGAAGGATTTTGCCTTCACAAAGTCAAGTTTGTGAAGGATTCTGCCTTCACAAAGTCAAGTTTGTGAAGGATTCTGCCTTCACAAAGTCCAGTTTGTGAAGGCTGTGAAGGATTCTGCCTTCACAAAGTCAAGTTTGTGAAGGATTCTGCCTTCACAAAGTCAAGTTTGTGAAGGATTCTGCCTTCACAAAGCCCAGTTTGTGAAGGATTCTGCCTTCACAAAGTCAAGTTTGTGAAGGATCCTGCCTTCACAAAGTCCAGTTTGTGAAGGACTCTGCCTTCACAAAGTGCACTTTGTGAAGAATTCTGCCTTCACAAAGTCCAGTTTGTGAAGAATTCTGCCTTCACAAAGTCAAGTTTGTGCCTTCACAGGATCAAGTTTGTGAAGAATTCTGCCTTCACAAAGTCAAGTGTGTGAAGAATTCTCCCTTCACAAAGTCAAGTTCTGCCTTCACAAAGTGCAGTTTGTGAAGGATTCTGCCTTCACAAAGTCCAGTTTGTGAAGGAGTCTGCCTTCACAAAGTCAAGTTTGTGAAGGATTCTGCCTTCACAAAGTCAAGTTTGTGAAGAATTCTGCCTTCACAAAGTCCAGTTTGTGAAGAATTCTGGCTTCACAAAGTCAAGTTTGTGAAGGATTCTGGCTTCACAAAGTCAAGTTTGTGAAGGATTCTGCCTTCACAAAGTCAAGTTTGTGAAGGATTCTGCCTTCACAAAGTCAAGTTTGTGAAGAATTCTGCCTCACAAAGTCAAGTTTGTGAAGAATTCTGCCTTCACAAATTCCAGTTTGTGAAGAATTCTGCCTTCACAAAGTCAAGTTTGTGAAGAATTTTGCCTTCACAAAGTCAAGTTTGTGAAGGATGCTGCCTTCACAAAGTCCAGTTTGTGAAGAATTCTGCCTTCACAAAGTCCAGTTTGTGAAGGATTCTGCCTTCACAAAGTCAAGTTTGTGAAGGATTCTGCCTTCACAAAGTCCAGTTTGTGAAGAATTCGTGCCTCCGAATTCCCAGTTTGAAAAATGAAGATTCAATGTGGGTGCTGCGGTCACAAAGTCAAGTTTGTGTGAAGAATTCTGCCTTCAAAAAGTCAAGTTTGTGAAGAATTCTGCCTTCACAAAGTCAAGTTTGTGAAGAATTCTGCCTTCACAAAGTCAAGTTTGTGAAGAATTCTGCCTTCACAAAGTCAAGTTTGTGAAGAATTCTGCCTTCACAAAGTCACGTTTGTGAAGGATTCTGCCTTCACAAAGTCCAGTTTGTGAAGCATTCTGCCTTCACAAAGTCTAGTTTGTGAAG
>CAMXCT020000206.1:82500-241922 GCA_947184155.2 Cladocopium goreaui | reverse complement strand
AATTCTGCCTTCACAAAGTCACTTTTGTGAAGAATTCTGCCTTCACAAAGTCTAGTTTGTGAAGCATCCTGCCTTCACAAAGTCAAGTTTGTGAAGGATTCTGCCTTCACAAAGTCAAGTTTGTGAAGAATTCTGCCTTCACAAAGTCCAGTTTGTGAAGGATTCTGCCTTCACAAAGTCCAGTTTGTGAAGGATTCTGCCTTCACAAAGTCCAATTTGTGAAGAATTCTGCCTTCACAAAGTCAAGTGTGTGAAGGATTCTGCCTTCACAAAGTCCAGTTTGTGAAGAATTCTGCCTTCACAGAGTCAAGTTTGTGAAGGATTATGCCTTCACAAAGTCAAGTTTGTGAAGGATTTTGCCTTCACAAAGTCAAGTTTGTGAAGGATTCTGCCTTCGCAAAGTCCAGTTTGTGAAGAATTCTGCCTTCACAAAGCCCAGTTTGTGAAGGATTCTGGCTTCACAAAGTCAAGTTTGTGAAGGATTTTGCCTTGAAGAAATTCTGCCTTCACAAAGTCCAGTTTGTGAAGAATTCTGCCTTCACAAAGTCAAGTTTGTGAAGGATTCTGCCTTCACAAAGTCAAGTTTGTAAGAATTCTGCCTTCACAAAGTCCAGTTTGTGAAGAATTCTGCCTTCACAAAGTCAAGTTTGTGAAGGATCTGCCTTCACAAAGTCCAGTTTGTGAAGGATTCTGGCTTCACAAAGTCAAGTTTGTGAAGGATTCTGCCTTCACAAAGTCAAGTTTGTGAAGGATTCTGCCTTCACAAGTCAAGTTTGTGAAGGATTTTGCCTTCACAAAGTCAAGTTTGTGAAGGATTCTGCCTTCACAAAGTCAAGTTTGTGAAGGATTCTGCCTTCACAAAGTCAAGTTTGTGAAGGATTCTGCCTTCACAAAGTCAAGTTTGTGAAGGATTTGCCTTCACAAAGTCAAGTTTGTGAATTCTGCCTTCACAAAGTCCAGTTTGTGAAGAATTCTGCCTTCACAAAGTCAAGTTTGTGAAGGATTCTGCCTTCACAAAGTCAAGTTTGTGAAGAATTCTGCCTTCACAAAGTCAAGTTTGTGAAGGAATCACAAAGTCTGCCTTCACAAAGTCAAGTTTGTGAAGGATTCTGCCTTCACAAAGTCAAGTTTGTGAAGGATTCTGCCTTCACAAAGTCAAGTTTGTGAAGAATTCTGCCTTCACAAAGTCAAGTTTGTGAAGAATTCTGCCTTCACAAAGTCAAGTGTGTGAAGGATTCTGCCTTCACAAAGTCAAGTTTGTGAAGAATTCTGCCTTCACAAAGTCAAGTTTGTGAAGGCAAAATTCTTCACAAAGTCAGTTTGTGAAGGCAAAATTCTTCACAAAGTCAAGTTTGTGAAGGATTCTGCCTTCACAAAGTCAAGTTTGTGAAGAATTCTGCCTTCACAAAGTCCCAACCTGGCTTCCCACCCATGGCAGCAATAAACAACTTTTTGCTCCACAGAGGCCATGCTGTTGCAACTTGTTTCTCAAAACCTTTCTGAGCCTTAGGCCTTGTTCCAGGCCACTGGCCCTGGCAGCCTCCTACCCTTGAGGTCCAGGCCACTGGCCTTACCTCCTGGCCTTGTTGCAAGCCCCAAATTTCCTGTATGCTCTTGGCCTTGTTTCAGGCCACTGTCCTGACCACCTTGCTGCTCTTTTCCCAGCCCAGCCATCAACTCACACCACACCAGCTTTCCTGGGAAGCTGCTGCTACTTCTGTTGCTGGCTTTGTTTCAAACCTTGTGCCTGTGGCTCCTTCTTGGGGACTAGTTACAAGCACCCTTGCAGGCTCATCCTGTTCAGGCTTTGTTTGAACCTCCTTTGCTGTCTCTGAAGCCTGAGCTTTCTGTGGTGGCCTTTTTTCAAGCCTCGCTGGGTTCCCCACTGGCCTTCTCTCAGGCCCCCCTGGCTGCCTTGCATCTAGTTTCCGTTGCAATTCTGCTTGTCTTTCTTCCAGCTGCTCAAGCATGCCAAGCCTCCTTGTCCACTCTGGTGAGGCTGCAGCTGGCCTTGTGCTTGATTCTGGCCTTGTTCCAGGCCTCCAAGTCTCTCTCCAGGCCTTAACAATTTTGTCTAATCGAGCTGGATCATGACATTTCTCACCATGAGGCTTTGGAACCTGCATCCATTCTTTCTCATGGCTGCCTTGGCTTTGTTTCAAACCTCTCTCTCTGATCTCAGACAAGGGTGTCTGCTTTTCCATGGCCTTGCTTGTTCTGACTAGCTAGCTTGCTTGAGCCTCTCACCGAGATGGAAAAAAAATTGGTAACCCCAAAAAGCTAAAAATAGGTACCTCACCCTATGCTCCCTGACCCAGAACACAACCACTCTCAAAGCATCTATTTTCCTTCTTCGGCAAGGTCTTGGCAGGGTCTTGGCAAGGCTTCAGACATCTGTTTTGTGGGTGGCTTTATTTCAAGCCTCAGCTTGTGTGCTGGGCAAGCATGCCATTTCTCAGCTCCACTAGCTTTGCTTTTGTCATGCCCTGTGTTCCGCAATGTGGAAGGAGGGCATCGATGACAGCACCATGTCCTCCTGGGTACTGAGCTGCTTGCTTCTCAGTACAAGCCACCAGGAGAATCCATTTGTCACCCCAACACCCTTGGATATACCCCTGTTTGGTATATTTTCCTGCTTTCACCTTGAGCCATCCAGAAAACCCTGGCCTTATTTCAGGCCCCTGCTCTTGCTTTTTTTGCTCCACTGCAGATGCCGACTGGGATGCAGGCCTCTTCAGGGCTGGCCTTGTTTCAAGCCTCTGCCCTGCCATGGCAGCTGCTGGTCTTTTGGCAAGCTTTTTGCCCATGGCAGGCCTCTTCTTGACCTGATTGGCTTTCTTTTCTTTAGTTGGTGGGCTCTTGGTGGCTAGCCTCTCTGCTGCTTCTGCAGCTTGCTGCTCCAAGGCTGCTTTGTGAGACTGGGCTCTCTTGCTGAGGAATGGCAGCCTGGCTGAATCTGGTGACTGGCTGTCTTTCAAGCCCCTTGCCCCAGCTGCTTTGGGTGATGAGGGGCCTTGTTTCAAGCCTCTTGCCTTCGGTGTTTTGGGTGGTCTTAAGCCTTTCAAGGCAGTGGGTGGTGACTGGCCTTGTTTCAAGCCACTGCTGGCTGCTGCCTCGCCTGATCCTTCCCTAGATGCTTCAGGTGTTTTCAACATCATTGGGAATCCTTTCGAATCAATGGACACTTCAGAAATCGCATCATCTCCAAGCCAAGATTTGTCAACTTCCATGTCACTGGCCTTGTCACAAGCCTCCTCTTGTTCTTCCATGGCACCTTTGCATGGCTCCTCAGGCTCCAGGCTGGCCTTCTTGGCCTTTTTGCAGGCCTCCACATTCGAGCTGGCACTGCTGGCATTTCTCCATGCCTCCCCATGCCCTGCCTCCAGCTTCAGCAAATTTCCAAGCCTCTCGGCTTCTACCTCTGTAGCTTTCTTCAGACATTGCCTCCTTCTCTCAGGATTATTTTTCAGCCTTCGCCAATGATTAAAAAGGGTGATTATTTTGCTGCTAATGGAACTTGCCCAAACACTGTGCTTCATGTCAGTCTCATTCAATGTAGTGAACCTGAGTACCTGCTTCTTCAATGGTAGGGGTTTGGGAGTGCCATCACACAGTGGCAAGATGCCTCTGAGCCACGCTTGGCACTCCATTAAACCCTGAGCAGATGCTGCCTGAGCAACATCAAGGGTATTGTAAACCCCAAAATCAAAAGCCTTTGCTCCTTTCTTTCTCACTATGTCGTCAAAGAATTGAGACAATTCTTCCTCTTTCATGTCCAAGCTAGGCTTCCTGATAGCTCCACCTCGGGTGCCTTGGCCTTTTTCCAGGCCTCCTTTCCCATGGTCTTTCTCCATGGCCTTTTTTCAAGCCTCAGAATTTGCAAAAAAAAACTGATTGGGCCAAAGAAAGGGCTGCAGAAACCAATTGCCATACATATAATACTCCAACCTGGATGCACATTCCCTTCCACACATCAGCAGTTAGATAAATGCTGCAGGTATCTCGAAATAATATATCTACAAACAAAATCATTAAGACTTCATTTTTTCAATAATTATTGAATTTTTTCAATAAAAAAAATCAATAATTATTGATTTTTTTCAATAAAATATTGATTTTTTTTCAATATTATTATTGAAAAAATTCAATAACGAAGACGTTTCAATCCGGATTGAAAAAATTCTGGATTGAAAAATTTCAATCCCTGGACCCTCAGGGTTCACACACTGGGACCACGTATTATGTCTCACACTATTTCAATCGCACACTACCCTTGTCTCACCTCGACATTTTCCGCAGCTTTCAATCGGCAGTTCGAGCTCATTTTGACCTATTATTTCGTGGCCCTTTCTACATCATGGCGTCCCAGGACCTGATCTCCCAATTCAGCGCGGATGTGAATGGAATTCCTCCTTCCCAGCCGGACCGCTCTCGCACACCTCCTCGTCATCAACATGGATGGCACCAAGCAGTACCGGCGTTCCGTGGCCCGATGCACTATGCAATGACAACCCATCGACCTTTCTGGAACCCATCCGGAATACCGCCTCCACCACCTACATCTCTATCGTTCCCAACACGCCCACCATGGACTCCACCTACGGCACCTTTTCCGCCCACACCGCCTCCGTGCTCACAGACACCTCCCAACAATGCCAATTTTGCACCTCAACGCCATCCTTTTACACCGAGATCACCAAGACCTATGTCATCCCCGGGAGCAAGTTCTACTGCCAACGAAGGATATACATGCAGACCAATTGAAATCCCACCAGTGGAGCAATGGAAACCTGATGTCGACTTCCACGACTCCAACAAGATCAATGGTTTGGATTTCCCTTCCAGAATCCGACAGAGCAGATTTTCAAGCTACAAGGACATTGAAGGGATGGATCCTTTACAAGTCCCACTCTGGAAGTTTTTGTACCAGGGCTTGCACAATACCTGGCTCCGTCGGGTTGCATACGGAAGAGAAACCTTCGTCCTCCCTTTTGACAACATATAGGCACTACAGTATTTGTGGCTGAATTGGTATCACAACTGCGCACCCGCAATGTGGATTTGGACAAACTTGCTACCTTTCGAGCTCGCTCGGCAGGCCAATGTCTCAACCAGAAGGAAGCAACTCAAAACATGGCCAAAGACGTTGCTCAACTTCTCCAATCTTGGCTCCCGACTCAACCATCTGCGGATGTGGCGAGCCAACAACGCATTCTCGAACTGGAGGCAGAACTGGCCAAGGTCAAATCGGCCACCACTACTTCACCGGGTACGACACCTCAGGGCTCTACTCCGGCCACGACACCGATTGGACGCGCACTTCAAGGACAACCTGCCGCCTCTACGACCTTTGATCCTTCGACTCTACTTATCTCCCCGGGATCCGTGAACACTTGGCTCGTTGACAATCAACCCACATCATTGTCGGACACCCAATACACAAAGTGGGTGAAAGCCCTGAAGCTACCACAGCCCAAGCAGGACATCCTGGAGAAGAACTTGGAGAAGGTCAACGAATGGTGGCAAAACCAACCCGATGATGCTTCAAAGACTATTCAACGCGCAAGCGTGGCTATGGGTATCGACCCATGCAAGCACAAAGGGGCCTCCACGGATGAAGTCGTCCTCAAGGTCATGACTGTGGCGTTATTGATGCACTCCTGACTAGCAGCGTATTTGAAATCACCTGGCTCAAAAGCAGCCAACATTATGCGAACTTTGGCCGTGGCTCATTCCTGTATTCTTGTTCTTGCACTATTGACTCCCTTCACGTTGTCCCCTTCTGTTGATGTCTTTTTTGCTTTTCGGATGCTCCAAACGGTATTGATGGGCCAATATGTGTTATTACATCCACGGGCCAATCCGAAACTCCAAGCCTTGCTCAAAGGCACTCCGATGCAGAGTATTTTCTTTTGCAGATCCTGGGATGACTTGTCAGTCGCCCTCCAGTGTTTCAAGCACCCTCAGGCGGTGTATATTCGTTTTTGCCACATTGCTAATTTTCAACCCAAGTTTTATGTTGGTTCCACGTCTTCGTTTGTTTTGGACCGCGAACACTCTCGCTATCGGAAATTTCTGCAAGTACAACAACATAAATTCGTGCTGGCCGAAGTTGCCTTACGGTTTTGGTGCAGATTTGACAATTTCTGGATGTGGTCTGTTTTCCCGATCTACACCAATAAATCCAACTTTTGGGCCTTGGAACAGGCCTTAATTCAATTGTGGCAACCTCGATTGAACACTCCGTTCATTTACCAGTTTTTCAATTGCCGCAAGGGACTCATTGCACGTACCAAATTTTCCGCCTCCCGACAATTTGGAGCATTTTCCTTGTGGCGGAAACTTCGCTGGCGATCTACACCCCATCATGTTCGACATGCTCTTCATAGTCCTCTTTTCCATCGACGAGTACAACTTTGGGAGATTATTCAGGATTTGGGCAGTAACTCTGTCAGACGCTTCCACATGGAGAAGAAACTCCGATCCAACGAAATTGGAGTCCAAGGCTGCTATTTTATCCGACGTCTTGCCAACAACCTGGGAGAACCCCAAAGGTCGTACGCCATCAATGCCATTGACCGAGCTTTGACCTTCTGGAAGGCCAAACGAGTCAGAAAACCGGTTCCTCTTCGTGCACCTTGGTTACTATGCCCCAACTGGACTCGGGATCTTCGACGGCTGCTCACCTTCCACGTTCATCAAACTCGACATTACAACACCACATTGCAGACTCCTTCCACGGCGATTGTCTTCACAAAGTTCCCCTCGGTGATGGATAGCTTGTGCAATCACAAAGAAGCCGCTACAAAATGGGCTGATGGCGAAACCCCAAAGTGTGCCTGTGATGCCTTGCGACCTCATGCCCTTCATGCTCCCCAACCCGATCACCACTTGGTCCTGGACGGCGACAACCTACATTTCGAGGATGGCCCACACACATCCATTGCGACTGGTTCGCTTCAAAACAAAATCTTCCCACCTTCCAAAGAAATCCAGACATCGCTTCGCCTGGCTCTGCGGACGTGGACTACCCGGAACTCACTCCCTTCCTTACAAAAGTCCCATATTGATGAGCTTTGGCATCGTTCTATTCAATCCCACTACCACACCCTCAACAACCACATCACTCACAAAGACATCGGCCGCTTCAAACGTCTCTTTCCAAAAGCCGTCTTCCACAACGAGGACAAGCGAGCTACATCCCTACGAATCTACTGCCCCGTACTCTACTTCCAGTGCCTCACCACCACCTTCGCCGATCCGTTGGTATTTCGCAAGTTGGAGCAAAGCCCGAGTGACATCATCGAGAAGACCATCGCCGAGATCAACCGCCAATTTGGCAAAGCATACCCATGGGCACTTGGTGCTGGACGAGACCTACCGAATGCCTATGTTCTCCCCAAACGGAAGAAACAGTTCAAGGCCGGGCGACCCATTGTCAGCTTCTTCACGGCACCTTTCCGACCTATGTTGAACTGCACCGCCAAGCTGATCTACAACCTTCTACCCCAAGCGTTTCCCCACAACCTGGCAAGGGGTGATGTATTTGATCTCATCAAGCTCCTCAAGGACACCGACTTTGATTCGCTCCCTACTCCACGAATACACAACCAAGATCTTGCGGGTTTTTTCACAAGCATTGACACTGACCGCTTCATCGCTAGCTGGCGACTGACCTTGCAGTTCCTCTCGACCCTCATGAACACCGACCCTGACGAGATCATCTCCGTGAAGGCAACTCCGGGCAACACCACAGGGGACGTAGTCAAAGGCCGCACATGCCGTACACTCAATGTGACCAGGAAGATCTTCATTCGGGACATTGAACGCATCATCCTTATGTCTTTGAAGATGACTCAATTCTCCATTGGCACTACGGTTTTTGAACAAATCCGGGGATCCCCTATGGGCTCCCCACTGAGTCCAGCATTATGCATGATGGTTGTCGCACTCTCTGAAGAAATCTGGTACCGAACCTACCGCACCACCCTCAGCACCATGGATCTTACAGCTCGCCTCCTTCGCTATGTGGACAACAGACTGTGCTTGTCGGACCCCTGCTGGGACTACGAAATCTGCTTCGCCAATTTCCTCCACCCGGAGTTCTACGGCCATCCTATCATTTTGGAAACGGAACCGGACCAGGAGTTCTTGGGTTTTTGCATCGGGTTCGAGCCTTTTGCCCTTCGCTACAGCCCTCCACGCGACTTCAACCAGGTCATGGCGCCATTCTCCGCATCACCTTTGGCCGTCCAACTTTCGGGTTTTGTTTCACGATTATTTCTGGTCGCCAAATGCGCGCACGCTGCACACGAACGAACACGAGGTTTTGCCGCATTGCACCGTTTGTACAGATCTGCAGGTTTTACCGAGTCCGATCTTGTCGCTGCAGCCAAGCCGATTCGTCAATACTTGCACGTTCCCTCATTGTGGTAAAATCCTGAACTGTCCTGCCGCTGGCGCTTACGTTTCATTATTCACATCTTGCTGAACGTTTCACCTATTTGGACCACACGTGAATTTATATGATGTTAGGGTTCTGCTTGCAGATCCCGCTGTTTCTTTAACCCTGGTGAAGCTGGCGTAACGCACGCGTGTGTTTCTTGGTAGGCCGCGGTGACTCTCTGCGTGTGCGTGATTTGTGCACGGTGACCTGTCCTCCTCTCTTTGGACGCGTGTGCGGCCCCTGATGAAACAAAGCGCAATTGTAGCGACCCTCTCCTTCCTCTGGTTATCTCGCGGTGTAGGCTTATGTTCACCAACCATGAAGACGATAGGTCCCCAAAAAGAGTGGTTGGGGACCTATCGTTTTAAGTGATTAGAACAAGAAATCTGTGCTGTGGTTTTTGCGTGCAACACTGTATGCTGACAAACAGGTGAGGCTTGACACTTTTACCAACTGAACATTCCAAAACACACCTTTTTCGTTTTAAGCGTTTGAACTTCTGGTGACTTGCCAGACGCTGTTGCGGTGTGATTTCAACTGTCTAAATTTTTAACAGTTTGGGATGCTCATGTTGGTCTCTTTGAGTCGATCATCATTCGATTTCATGTCTGGTATTTTTGACTCAAGTTCCCAATTTTGATTTTCATACGCTTGCGGTGATTCGTTCAGTGCATGTTCTCACGGACTTTTGAGCAATCTGGTTTTGTGACATTTACTCTCACCAGACGTTTGCCTGCTGCTACGTTGCTGGAACGTACCTTCTTTCGATTTGCACAGGCGACAGTCCGATCTGCACTGCTTCAATTTTTGACTTGGCCCGAGTGGTTGCATTGGTGTCGAAGCTGTATTTTCAGTTTTATCCACGGAATTTCAGTGCGTGAGGTTGTTACCCCACGGGTAGCGCTGCTATTTGGACCCAGGTCTGACAGTGGTGAGTCACTACAGGCTTCATCCACTGATTCTGGAGCTAACTTGTGACTCAGGGAATGCGCAGGCGCAACTCTCTTGTTGCCAGAGGTGAGATTGCGGTCAAGCCCTTGGTGATACCATTACGTTCACCTTCCTGCTCATACAGTTTGGCTGTTTTTGCTGGTGGATTTTTCTTGGGAGCATTTTGGATCATATGGCTTCTCCTCCTATAAATACTTGCTTTGGATCTCCTTCATCTCCGCTTTCAGATGCAGGGGACGGGACCGAAGCGATTGGAAATGATGAACATGCAGATGAACATCAGAGACATTTGCAGGGCATCCCAGAGTATGCTTCTGATTTTGTTGGAGATGATGCTACTCCACTTGGTGCAACACCCAAGCGTAGGAAGCAAGCTGGTCTTGACCACCTACCGCTGGAGACCTTTCCAATGGAACAATCTCGCAGGCCTCTGATGGCATTTGAGGCTATGGTCGATGCAATTGCAAGTGAGTGCAACAGTGTTATTAAGTTGAAGGGCAGACTTGATGATCAAATCAATGACGCTGTTTTGAGATTGCAGAGGCGGGAAAGACCACAGTTTCCTTGGGACGACTTGCCGCACAAAAACATCTGGAAGCCTAGTTGCTTTGCAAACAATTTCAAGCTGCCTTTGCTTGGGAGGTTTGACAAACCTTCTGCACGACCTGTTGAGGATATGGTGGAAGCCAAACACTCGCAGTGGGTGTGCGAGCAACCATTTGCTGGGAAGCGGCTCATGGCATCACGGTTTGCACAGACTGACGATGCTCTCTTGACGGGCGCGCTGGCAAAACTGAGGAATATCATCCTTTTTCATCCAGCTGATTCACAACTGGGGCGAGCCTTGATGAGCAAAGCTGGGTCCCTTATTGCTGGAGATGTCCTGCAGAAATCCTTGAGGGACAGTATCTCTGGCAAAGCCATGAGCACAGTTGTGAAAAGGGTGTCAGATTACAACAAGTTTGCGCAATTTTTGGTTACAGTTTGCCACAGGAGACCGCTGTGCCCAGATGAGAGTGCTTTCTATCAATACGTGTGCCACATGCAGCAAACTGGATGTGGGGCTACAGCAGGTGCCACTTTGCTGAAAGCTTGGTCCTTTTTCAGGTACACGTTTGGTGTTGACGCTGAGAGCCAGGCCTCTTTGGTCTCAGGCCGCGTGCGAGGCGTGGTGAACAACATGTTTGCCACAAAGAGGAAACTGTCACAGGCGCCACCAATCCCTGCAGACTACATCTATAAGATGGAACTGTTCATAAAAACGGGGCACAACAGTCGCTTGCAGACCATCGTTGGCTTCATGCTCTTCTGTGCCTACAGTTGTGCAAGATTCGGAGACGCATCCAGGGCAGATCCGGCTTGCTTGCAGTTTCAGCAGTCCACTTCTGCTGACTTGACCTTGGTGGAGGCCAACCTCAGTGAATACAAGACGGCCACTGGCGAAAGGAAGGGGGTCCTGTTGCCCCTTATTGCATTGGGTTGTGGCCTTGACTCATTCAGCTGGAGTGCAGAATGGCGTTTAGCTCGACAGCGCTCTGGGGCTGACAAGATGTCCTTTTTGATGTGTGCAGAAGACCACAATGGTGAAGCGTGGTTGAGCAGACGAATGACCACTGCAGAAGGATCCTTTCGGCTGAAGGACATCCTGGTTATGTTGGGCATGAGTGCTGACCAGGCTGCAGCTTACAGCACTCACTCACTCAAGGCGACGTGTTTGTCATGGGCCGCAAAAGCTGGATCACTATCTTTGCAGGAGAGATTGTGGCTTGGGCACCATGAGTCTGAGGAAAGTTGCATGGCCATCACCTACGCCAGGGATGCCTTGGTGGGGGCTCTCATCAAGTTGAGACTCATTGTGGAGTCCATCAAAGGCGGGCTTTTTGACCCGGACTTGTCCAGAGCTGACAGGATAGCTCAGGCAACTGGCATGACCGTTGACTCCAAGACCATCGCTGAAAAGTCTCAGGTTGAGGTGGAACTGGACGAGAGGCTGGGCGCTGATGAGGCCACCATAGCTGCTCAGTTGGGCGACTCAGATGTTGAAGATGCAGAGGCTGTTCAGGCCAACCCTATAAGCTTGCCAGGCGAGCGAGAGGCCTTGGGCAGGAGTGCGTTTCCAAATGTGGATTTGGCATGCTGTTTCAAACATCGAATTTCAGGCATTGTGCATTTGATTTCTGATACAGAGAAACTCAGTTGTGGACGAAAGATCACATGCAACATGGTGCCCATGAAGGGTGACGAAGATGCACCCAACCAAATGGAGTTCTGCGAACAATGCAGAGCGGTGATCAGCACTTGAACTTAGGTGCCGTCTCGAGCTCAAAAGAACGCTGAGTTTTGCATGTTCGTTGCCATTTTTTTTGCATGATCAGTTTTGACATTCAATGTGATCTGAGCGATGCATTTGTATATTGGAGCGCATATATATATATATATGAGTGTATGTACATGTGATCTTGGATGTTCATACATATATATATATGAATACGCCTATAATTTTGCATGTGAACATGATTGGACTTCATCCTGATGATTGGATTGAAGTGCAGTGATTTGTGAATTTAGTCGGGTGATTTTTGAGCCGACGTGAGAGCTTTGGCAAGCGTTCTGATGAGGACACGCTTATCTCTTAGGCCTTTTGGCTTGGAGTTCTTTCAGGTGATGTTTGCTGAATTGAAACTGTTTCAACCCACATGTTGTGAGATCATTTCACAATCGTGTTTTTCAAATTTTTTTCTTGGCAACTCTGACTGTCGAGTTGGTGATAGACAGATGAGACACTGTTTGAACGCAAACGCATTTTAAAGCTGTTTCAATTGAACTTTACTGTCATTCAATCTGGTTTCTTGCATCAGCTATGGAATCCAAAGCGAGTTTTGCTGCACGTGCCAGAGAGGTAGGCATTGGTGAAGAGGTGCTGGCCAAATTGGTGGCAGCAGGACTTGACATCTTCAACAAGTTAGCATACATATGTGCTGCAAACCCGAACTCTGGAGACGATGCCAAACTGAAAGCAGCCATTGAAGACTTGCTGGGCCAGACCGTTACGGCTGTCGATATGATCTGCTTTCGACAGCTTTGGTTCGAGGCTTACACCTTAGCAATGACTGACTTGGAGGAAAGGGTCAAGAAAACCCCTCTGGACACACCGAAGTCACTGCCTTTAGCAGAACGAATGGCCAGAATACAGAGACAGAAATTGAAGCTCACTGGTTTAGTGCTGGACCAATTTTTGGAGCCGGCACACTGCATTACAGACAAAGCCCATGCTATGATCGAGGACGGGGTGCTTGTTCACGTTCCTCCTGAGAAGTGTTTGTCCAGACATGATGAAATTCAGAATCAGAAGAGTGAACAACAGATCACCTTCGACTCTCAAGGGAACCTCAAAATCAGTAAAAAGGCTGCAGACATGTCTTGCGACACAACTGGTGAGTTGCGACTTCGACAAGCTCTCACTCGCAAGGCATTGGCTTTTGACCAAGCAGGGCTTTGCAGTTTTGACAAGCTAGAGCAGTGGCACACCCAGATGATGCATGCTACGATGCGCACTCCTCCTAGCGGTCACAAGTTTGTCTCCATTCAACAGGTTTTGAACGCTGACAGGGAATTGTGGTCTCTGCTGTCTCAAGAGTCCAGAGGAACACTGAGGGTGGGACCAGGTGAGGACCCGCCATTGGACAAGAGAATCGAAGACCTGCGAGTATCACCGCAAATTTTGTGCTTTATGACTCCCTTGCCGGGTGGTGATCGCCCCAAACAGCCTCCTCCTGCAGCACCAGCTGCTCCATTGAAGAGACAGGCAAATGATTCCAACAAACATTTCACTCCACGAGGCGGTGACAAGAACAAGCAGTACAAGCCGAGTGGATCAGGTGGCAAGACGGTCAAGGACCTTCTTCAATCACTTCCTCCGAATTGTGTTTCCAAGACGGAAGCTGGAAAGTTCATTTGCCTTCACTACAACAATGGGACGTGCCGCAAGCAGAAAAACTCTTCTTGCAATATGGGTGTGCACATGTGCTATTACAAGGGATGTGGTCAGAAAAGGCCATACATCGAGTGCAGCCACTGACCTTGTGATGAAAAGCTGCCTACAACCGTGTCACCTAAAGGTGTTGCAGTGATGATCGAAGTTTGCGCAGGCAGCGCAGTTTTGTCGGCCGAAGCCCAACGACAAGGTTTTCAGGTGTTTCCCATTGACCATGCATACAACAGATTTCGTGCTGCTGCTGCCATTTTGGTGGTCGATTTGGCAAACCCTGATGCTCGTGAATTTTTGCCCATGCTTTTTCAGGCTGTAGAGCCCCAGTGGTGCCACATGGGCCTCCCGTGTGGCACTTGCAGCCGCGCGCGGGAAAGACCCGTCAGTGCAAGCCTGCGTGCAGCTGGTGCTCCCAATCCTCGTCCTTTAAGGACACCTGACAAGCTGTTTGGAGTTGAGGGCCTCACGAAAGCTGAGGAAGCCTGAGTCCAGGCAGCTAATGCAGTTTATGTTACAGCCGAAATTTTGATGTATCACTGCTTTTTATTGCAAATTTTCATTTCTTTGGAGAATCCTGAGCGTTCGTGGCTTTGGGCCATCTTGACAGTGCTGGTCAAACAACGACCAGACGAGGCATATCAACGATGGTTTTTCAGCTTGATTGATGTTTCTTTTGACGCTTGCATGCATGGAGCACGATACCCCAAAGCCACTAGACTGAAGTCCTCTCCGAATCTTTTCGAACCGCTGGCGGTCAAATGTGACGGCTCCCACACCCACGCAAGTTGGGGGGTGAGAAAAACGCATGGCTCATGGAAGTTTGACACAGCTGATGAGGCTGTATACCCCAAGTTGCTGGTGCAAAGAATGGTGCAATGTGTTGTCCGTCACCTGCCGCGTGACCTGCTGCAACACACTTGGAAGCAATTTCGCTTGGACGTGTTGCAACGAACTGGTGTGCAACACAAACACCATCCCTCGCTCATACAAGAATATGCATCAATTGAATGGATGCCTGAAGTTCCCCAGGCACCCCCATGCAAAGTTTTGCAAACACCTTGGCCTACAGGGGAAAAGAACGAAGGTGAGAATGTCGAAGAGAATGCTGGTATTTTTGAACATGAGAGTTTCTTCAAAATTGGTTTCTATTTTTCTCCGGAAGAACATGTCCGGCTTGCAATGAGACTTGAGCACCCTGCATCGCAATTTCACCTCGTCCCAGACGGCTTGAGGCAGAACATTTTCCTTTTGTGCACTGAAGGCACGCATGCACTGGCCATGCGGCGCATTGCGTATCTGCAACATATGCTAGCAACAAAGAAACGACTGCAAGAAGACGAGTTGGCGCTGAGGAAAACTATGCCTCGACATGTCAACGAGGTTACCGCTGGGAAACCTTTGAGATTGTTCAGGTGCCTGCTAGAGGAAGCCAAATTTCCCGACATGCAGGTGTGTGACATCATGGAGCGTGGGGCGCCCCTCACTGGAGTGGAACCTGACTCACCTCTTTACTTGAAGAAACATCGACCTGCTCATGTTACCACACAACAACTGGACCATCAAGCTAAGTGGCGACGCCGTGCTATGACTGGCAGGGCGATGACCGAAGACGAGGTGGCGCAAGAGCAGGACTTGGAAGCAGAGAGCCTCAGCGAGGTTGAATCTGGTTTTTTGCAGGGGCCTCATGCTGAAGCAGATGTGGCAGGCATAGTGGGCTCCGAAGATTGGAGCTTGTCCAAAAGGTTTGCACTGTACCAGGGCGAAGAAAAAAAGATCCGAATCATTGACAACTACAGAGACAGCGGGGTCAATGCTGCTTTCACTTCATCTTCATACATCGCACTACAGGACACTGACTTTGTGATTGGGTTCTTGCGCTTCTTCATGTGGGTGGCTGGCAACAGAGACCATGTAATAGTGCCTTTGTCTGATGGCACTGTCTTGCGTGGAAGCTGGCATGAATCAATGGCATGTAGACCGGCGTTGCTTGGTCGGTGTGTTGACTTGAGTAAAGCCTACCGTCAGGTAGCCATTGCTGAAGAATCTTTAAGGCACGGCGTTCTTGGCTATCAGACCAGACAACATGGTTGGAGGCTCTTTACAACTCAGTCGCTCCCCTTTGGGGCCAGTGCTTCGGTTTTTGCTTTCAACAAGGTCTCTAGAGCAATTTGGCACCTCTTGGTTTATGGCCTGCATGTGTTGTCGAGCGTTTTCTATGATGATTTTCCATGCTTCGAAGTTGAACCCCTGACCCAACTCACTGCTAAGTCTCTTGATCAGTTTTTCAACATACTGGGTTGGAAACATGCGGTCACGGGCAAGAAAGCAACTGAGTTTGGGCCGCAGATGCAGGCCCTGGGGGTCCAATACGATTTACGTGACCTTTGGAAGGGCCGCCTTGTTGTACAAAACAAACCTGGGCGCAGTGAACGCATCCTCCAGCTGGTGCAAGAGCTGCGCAATGGCAGTAACATGCAACGGACAACAGCGGGGCACTCCCTGAAGCCTGCCACACATGCTTTGACTAAGTGGATGTGTGGTGAGAGACCAACTCTCAAAACTACGAATGAAGTGTGCGATTTGGTATCCTTTCTTGTCGGGGCGGCTAAACCCCGAGTCGTGACGTTGGATCAAGACTCGCGACCGTTGGTGGTCTATACTGATGGAGCCTACGAAGGCCGCTTGGGGTCGTGGGGCGCCCTGGTCATTGACGGCCAGACTGGGAGCAAGCATGTTTACCATGGCGTTGTTCCCGACTGGTTGCTTGAACACTGGCTTGAACATGTTGGAGAACAAGTGATATGCGAAGTTGAGATGTATGCTTACTTGTGCGTACGTTGGGCTTGCCGCAAGCAGTGGGCTTCTAGATGCGGCTTGTGCTTCATTGACAATGAAGCTTGCAGGATGAGCCTGATAAAGCGCAGCAGCCCTTCGACTGCCATGTTTTTGCTTGTTTGCCTGATCTCGATCATTGACACCCAGACTCCATTTGCAGCTTGCATGGAAAGAGTTCCTTCACCAGCCAATCCGGCTGATCTGCCCTCTCGTCAAAAAGCAGACGAGCTTTGCAGGATGATAGGAGCCACCGACTGCGGTGATATTCAACTTCCAGCTTCTTTGCACAGTTTCCTCATGAGTGACAAGTTTGACACACAGCTGGCGGAAGTCGTTCGGTTTGAAGCAGAGGACTAGTTCTTTGGTTGGCTGATAGTGAAGAGGGGGAGAAAACGAGCCAACGTGATCTTACGTGGCCTGACTCTTTTGGATTCCTTTTGAATGAGCTCCAACGATTCATGTGGCGCAACTTTTTGGAAAGAGCTGTGAAACTCGAGCTCACTGGATTTTCTCCCCTGACCAATTAAGCCAAAGATGGAAAAGGAATTTTATGAACGTTCGTGCTGCTTTCTGATTTCCACGGGTTCATGTCAGTGATGTGCTTGTCATTTCATGTCACAGATTTTTAACATGCCGATGTTTTTGATTTTTCTGTTTCGACGATTGGGTGTTGATGGTTGCGCGAGTCAACCTCCTTCACGCCTGCTTTTATGTTTGGGGTTTGCGGTTTGTTATGCCACTTTTTGTTTAGTTCTCTTTAGTGCACTTGCATGCACTTGAATGTAACTAAACGCGCAGGGTTGTGAAACGTTAGGGTTCTGCTTGCAGATCCCGCTGTTTCTTTAACCCTGGTGAAGCTGGCGTAACGCACGCGTGTGTTTCTTGGTAGGCCGCGGTGACTCTCTGCGTGTGCGTGATTTGTGCACGGTGGCCTGTCCTCCTCTCTTTGGACGCGTGTGCGGCCCCTGATGAAACAAAGCGCAATTGTAGCGACCCTCTCCTTCCTCTGGTTATCTCGCGGTGTAGGCTTATGTTCACCAACCATGAAGACGATAGGTCCCCAAAAAGAGTGGTTGGGGACCTATCGTTTTAAGTGATTCGAACAAGAAATCTGTGCTGTGGTTTTTGCGTGCAACACTGTATGCTGACAAACAGGTGAGGCTTGACACTTTTACCAACTGAACATTCCAAAACACACCTTTTTCGTTTTAAGCGTTTGAACTTCTGGTGACTTGCCAGACGCTGTTGCGGTGTGATTTCAACTGTCTAAATTTTTAACAGTTTGGGATGCTCATGTTGGTCTCTTTGAGTCGATCATCATTCGATTTCATGTCTGGTATTTTTGACTCAAGTTCCCAATTTTGATTTTCATACGCTTGCGGTGATTCGTTCACCCACCCTTTTAACCCTCCCAATCTGGGGGGAGAAAACGAGCCAACGTGATCTTACGTGGCCTGACTCTTTTGGATTCCTTTTGAATGAGCTCCAACGATTCATGTGGCGCAACTTTTTGGAAAGAGCTGTGAAACTCGAGCTCACTGGATTTTCTCCCCTGACCAATTAAGCCAAAGATGGAAAAGGAATTTTATGAACGTTCGTGCTGCTTTCTGATTTCCACGGGTTCATGTCAGTGATGTGCTTGTCATGTCATGTCACAGATTTTTAACATGCCGATGTTTTTGATTTTTCTGTTTCGACGATTGGGTGTTGATGGTTGCGCGAGTCAACCTCCTTCACGCCTGCTTTTATGTTTGGGGTTTGCGGTTTGTTATGCCACTTTTTGTTTAGTTCTCTTTAGTGCACTTGCATGCACTTGAATGTAACTAAACGCGCAGGGTTGTGAAACCTTGGAGTAGTGCGTTTCCAGCTGGCTTACCCTCAAACTCGGCTTCATTTATTTGTTGGCCCATATTCGACGCATTGTCATGGCTTCCTCGTCTCCTACAACGTCAATTCCGATTCAAGAACCAGTGTTTCTTCAATTTCTTCATGATGTTCACCATGCTTACCTTCTACTACATCGAGCAATGGCGCTACTACCACCCACGCTCATTCCCAACATTGAACCTACTCCTCTTCCCAGTACAGACGTATGGAATCAACCTGATGGGCTACGACCACATTACTCGGACCAGACCAACGCCTTCATTGACAATGCCCCCATCCCATCACCGGATATGGTGGAGGAAGAGACACTTATGGATGAACTGGTGGAAACCCATCTCCCTGAGCCACACCACCATGTTGCCGCTCCGTCACCTGATGTCCTACCTGCACCCTCGAAGCTTTCTACCAGAACACCATCACCGCCGAATCGCAAACAGAAAGCCAAATCCGCTCCAAAGGCGCCCGCCAAACGTCGTCGCCGACGTGACCAATCCCGATCCCGCTCCTCGAGCCCACTGTCACTCTGGACTTCCGAAGACAAACAGAAACTACGCACCTTGAAGGCTGACGAGAAGTCTCGATTTTCATGGAAGGTGATCTCGACCAAGATGGGCAAGTCCGAGGAAGATGTTCGCTCTATGTGGAATAAGATCAAAGACAAACTTGGCTGACCAACGACATATGCGAACCAAAAGAAAAAGGTAGTTTGCGGCACTGTATTACAGCTTCACCAACCAGTTGGCCTTTTCTTTTGAGAATTTTTGTTCCTTTTGTTGATCTTCACAACCTCGGGCGTTGTTGCCCCATTGAATTTTGACACGTCGTATCATATAACCCGCCAGCCATTTATTATGTCTCTCCGCATTCACCTGGACCGCTATTGCCAACTGAGAGCTATGTCCCACGAGAGGATCTCACCTACACGACGCTCACGCTCTCCAACAAGGGCATCGTCTTCCGCTATGGGCTCTTTGTCACTTCAGCACCCACCCAACCGGACTCCGCCTACGACACCCCATCGACCGGTTATTTTCCAATTGGACCTGAAGCCGATGCAGCAACTTGCCGTCCGCAACCCTTACTACAACATCTTGACCCCCAAGGTCGCGGGTAACCTCCCTACGGCCACCTATGATAGCCTGTTCCAGACGTTCAAGGTGATCTACCCGGACTACGCTCGCAGTCATTTCGTTTCAGACCTCAAAACTGTGGTCACCGACACGCTGCTACAACGATGGTCGATACACCTACCAGCGTCAGATTTCTACATGATGATTGACACCGATCAAGGAGCTCAGATGCTTGACGACCTCCCTCATTCTCTTTTGGACGTTTTGAACTGGTTCTACCCGAGATGGAAAACTCATCAACATCTCGATGCCTTCACGACTCGTGAGTGTTCACCTTTGCTGCTGACACCCCATCCAGATGCACAAGACACAGGCTTCGCTGTACATGTTCAAGTGATTCCCCGTGGGCATCCATTCGTCACGGCCACCAGATACACTAAAGCGGCCGAGTGATTAGCCTTCAAGATAGATCTTGGCGATGCTCACGTCTATGAGGAAAAAGAAAAAACATTCGTTATGATGTCCGCCACCCCGGTTCTGGGTTTCCTTTGTCTCCTCCACTTCTCCTTTTTCCATTTGGGGATGTTCGTTATTCATTTCTTCATCATTGACCTTCCCCAGGGCTTTTCGGCTTCAGTTCAGTATTTCTCGATTTCATAATTTTGCTATTGTACATGATGACCTCCAACACGGATGATACTGCTCGATTGGTCCCACGCCGTTCCCCACCTACATCCGTACATGGCCTTGTCCCACACATGCCACCTGATGATCCTACCTCGGCATCCTATATTCCCCGTGCAGCGCGAACGATTCCGACCTCTACCACTGTCCATTCTGTCTTCATCAAGAAGCTGAGCTATCCTTTGTCTACCCGTCCAGATGAACTTTGGATCGTGGAAAGGACACTTGATGGTATTGAAACGTGGAAACCAGTGGAAACATTTCTGGAGAACATGCACCTCACCAACGATCAGGCGACCCTACGTACCACAGCTAATCATTGGCGCCGATACTATGACGTACCAATCCAATCATCATCCTCCTCCCCTACGGCAACTGCTATTCCTGTTCTACCACACCCTGAACACTCCAACGTCTATGTCTCCCAGCCGTACGAAGCGATACCGGACCACCTCCATATTTTGCAGTCATGCTGGGGACGCTCTGCCCAACACCACTCTCAAGGAACCACCACCTCTTTATATTGGCCACCTTGGCGGTCTACACCACCTTCTTCCCCACCGGCAACACTACAACGTACGGTACATCTCACTTGCCCTGCCGTCCCTCCTCATCAAGTACATGGCCCACTGGATGCGAACGATATGGACCCGATGGATATGTCGGACTCCAGTGTGTAATACACCACATCATTTGTCGGCATCGGAAAAGAACAGTGATTTACCGTCTTTTTGTGACCACTTACTAGGTACACCGTTTCTCTTCAATTTTCAACACTTTGAGCTTTATTCTTTGGTCATTATCAACCTATTCTGCAGCTTGGGCTTTCCGCTTTTTCTTCGACACTCGATATTCGACGCCATGGCTCATTCTTCTCGGCCCCATCCATATCGCGCTACATCCACGATTGAGACACCGCTGGGTAGACGAACCATTGGATGGTTTGCTGGACATCGAGGCCTTCCTGGTGATGTGAACCCTCCTCCAAACCGACCTGTTCTTATCTTGGTTGACTTCTCTCCCCTACAGGCATTGACTCATCGCAGCGAACCTGACCGTGAACACTACATGGCTATGGCTAGCTCCAATTTCAGAAATGTTAGTGGCTACGAACTCGAGGCTCTGTTTACCTGGTCGCGTCAGATGGAACCAGTTGAAGCCGGCCTCATCCCAATTGGCGAACTACGCTTCTGTATTTCAAAAAGATTGAGGTCCCAATGGGACATCCAAATTGATCCCTCGAATTTGGAGTTTCGCTTTTGCGACCTGGACGGTGATACATTCCAAGTCTCCAATGATATGACGATCTTGCAGCTTTTGGAGGAATACCGACCTGAATGGCGACTTCGGCAGTACAACTCCCGCGAATCCTCTTTGCTCATTCCGGGTACCACACAGCCTTTTGTACTACGTCTGCAATGCTACAAAATTAGCTCCGGTGTGATCTTGCCCTGATACGCTAGCAGGCCAAAAAAAGACCATGCTGCAGGGTTTTCAATTTTCCCGTGACACCTCACCAACACAAAGGATTCTTTGATTTCCAACTTTTTTGACTTTGAGCTTTGGCTTCTCCGTCGCCATTGAACCACTTGATTGAGGACTGGACTTCACTTCTATTATCATTTTTATTAGTATTCTCATGTTCGGGCTGGACTTATTTATGCAATTTTTGATGCCTCAGCCTTTGTTGCACCATTTCTCGCATTTCTGATCGTTTCACCCATGGAGCACAAACGAGACGCGACCGTGGCGGGCTTGGCTTGGCCTTCGAATCCTACCCGTGGACTCGCTCCTGCCAACCCAGTTCAAGTACCAGACACCCAGGCTGCTGCACTTTGTCATTCTGGCCTTTCTGACCCTCCTACCAACACCACCTCGGCACCTTTGGCGACTGACAGTACAGCTCCTGACCTTGGAACTACGGTCCATTCTGATACATATTCAAGCCTCGCACCTCCTGATGTCCCGTTTCCGACGGAGCCAAGTTCTACACACCACTACCTCCATCGTGCTCACTTCTCTTCCCGCGTGGTTCACCAGATCCAATTCAAGATCTTTACCCACTCCAACAACACCAGGGAACTATTCATTGAAGAGATCCCCTTGTCAGGGCTTTCCAGATGTCGTGATCCTGAACACTACTTTTATGGTCTTTCGGGCAACTGGGAATGGTCCCTGCGCACAGCGGATTATTGGCGACATCATTTTGAAATTCCTCTAGTACATGGACATCACCCTTTTCACAACGTTCCCATTGAGACCACGGCACCTACTGAGGCAACCCGCTTTACTCCGACGATCCAGGACTTGGCCCAACAACTTTCAATCACTTTGAGGGCTGCTATGGCATCTGGGGAAATCAACGACACGTGGAGGACGCTTGATGACATGAGCTTCCGTGACGCGATCGAAACACTTCAAGCCGAGACGAGCCTTCCTTCTGAGTGACTGAATACAGTTATGTACATTAGCTCCGGAAAAGCTTTATGTATTTAATTTTGTCGACAATTGCTGCGATGGTCTTCCAAAAATCAAACCCCGCTACAAGCGGGGTGTGTGTGTGTGTAACATCTGAACAGATGTAAAACTTCCTTGACTCTTATCGTTTTACATTTGCAGGGAACCTTTATATTTGCAGGGGGCCAGCGCATGGCATCACGACGCTGGCCAACGAAGCTAGTGATGTCATGGGAAGCAGTTGGAGACGTCCAACTGTGTACCTGCAGAAATCAAGTTGAACTGTTGAACACGCTGTCTTGTTGCTGCGCTGTTGTCGCAATCTGGAATCAATTTTGAGATTTACATGCATCAGAACCTTCCTCAGATTTTCGCCGAAACCATATCGCCGACAGTATTATGATTTTTGACATATTTTCGCCGAGATCATGTCGCCGATGAATTTTGGGTCATTTTGGGAAATCGTCGCCGAAACATTATTTTGGATTTTCAACATGCTGGTCAAAACTCTATGGAATCTGGTTAAGACTACGTTTGATCATATTGGATACCCTACATCGTTTTCGAGAAGTACCTCATGTGGCTCCTTCATTAATCTAACGATCTAGGCTGGTTTGCATGTTTCAGGATTCAGTTCCTGCCGGATCATATAATGATCCATTCTTGTCTAGTGTGTGAGGGTTGAAACAGTTCACAATTAGGAATTAGGTTCTGACGTGACGCCATGGCTTCAAAACCACAGCAATGGCACAGTGATGCTTCTGGATGGTATCGACAGAAGGAGAATTCGATGCCTTACAACCCAAGTGATCCAGTCTTGGGTACGGACATGACACAGGGAGAATGGGACCAATTGCGCGAGCTTATGCGCAAAGCTGAGGCTGGTGGAAAAATGAATGAACTCTTGACCGTCCACAAGAAAGAGGTCAAGAACGCTCCTATGAACCGACCATATCCACCAGATGATGATGAGTGGAAGGACTGTGTGGAATCGCATGTGCCTCCAAGTCCCTCCAAAGTGCATGCTCCGACAGGCTCGAATTCATCTGCTGCATCGGCTGCACCACCATGGTGCCCTATGGCCGGATGCCTATACCCAGAATGCCTACAAGGTGCCTCCGGCAACACCGCCGCCTACTTTGCAAGCTGGAGGGAATTCAGGGTTCGTCGATGCACGTGAATACCACAAGAAATGGCAAGACAGGCCATATGATCCCAATGACGACCCTTGGATTGAGGATGATGTCAAAGACCCGAAGAATGACAAGCCTGTGATACAACTTTTTGGAAATGTTGTGCAGAAGAATGCGGAGATTGCAGAGGCGAAAGCTGCGGCTGCGGCCATTGCTGAAATTGCCAACCGCTACTGTGCTGATGCCGATGGACAGGCTGCAGGATTTCCAAAATTCAATGCACAGGTTCCTCTACCTCCTGCAGCAAAGGCGGACCCACCGATTTTGCCTGCATCTGCAATTGGAAGTGAGAGAGCATTCCAGGAGCAGAAGGACAAAGGAAAGAGCTATGACAAAGGTGGTAAGCCTGACAATGTCAAAGGTGGCAAGCCGGAATTCGAGAAGGGTGGTAAGCCTGAATTTGCGAAAGGTGGCAAAGATGAGAAGGGTGGCAAAGATGATAAAGGTGGCAAGAATGTGGCAAAGGGAGAATTCAAAGGTGAATTCAAAGGAAAGGAAGGAGAGAAGGGGAAGCAGGGTCCCAAAGGACCAACTCTGCCTCCTCCCAAAGCTTCTGGTTCGAAGTGTGCACGCATCTCCGAAGAGCCTCCGGAGATTGTGGAAGGCAATTCGAACAAAATGCATGACAATGGCGCTATGACCGATGGCTCCAAAAGACGGCATGAAGCTGTCGAGTCGAATTCGGATGCAGAGAGTGCCAGCAGCGTCTTGGGAAGCTTCTCATTCATCTCCGACACCGGCGACTCCCCGCCACTATTTCCAAAGGTGCAGTCAGGACTGCCAGCGACCCACAAGTGGGATGACAATTGGAAGGATGCCACAATCGACTATGAGGAGGTCGATTTTAATGTGCCACAGCCTGCATGGATCAAGGATACCTATCATTGGTCATGCACGCTTCTCAAGATGGGCCGTTTTGCCGAAAAGCCCATCACCTACCATGACTTTGGTGTGGGGTCTTCAACCAAAGCATGGAGGAGTGCCGCTATGCAAAGAAGATGATTGGCCAGTTCCGCAAGAAATTAACTCCAACGCCGAGGACACAGGGTCCTGATTTCTGTGCATTCTTAATTCACTGCAGGGTAGACGCATTCCTCAATGCCGGCTATGTCTACCAGCGTGAGTTCTCTTGGCGCTAATGGAGTGATTGCGGATGCCAATGTGGAGCTGGATGTGGCGATTTTTGGTTTTGCATGTGCAATGTGCCTGGAATTTGTTGCGATGAATCCTCTCTGCAGAATCTTTGGGCTTCCTTTGCGATGAGCTGGACTGCAGGGAATTCGTTGTGGAGCAATTTCAATGTGGCACTTTGACACTGCTTTTTCATTTTTCTACATCAATGAGTATGTGGACAAGGTCAATGGATTACAACACAAGGCTAATTCGAGTACACAGGTATTTTTGCAATACATCTGCAACTGGTGTGAAGATGCGACTTCGTGTGCAAGTCCTCACTGCAGGTTGGACAGATGACAGCTTTATACATATGTGTGGCATGCGAGCTTTTGAGACTTCACTGGATTTTCGGCTGACTATGGATGGGAAACGCAGCAAAAGGGGGTATGGAAATATATACACTCCCGTGCATATGGACTGCATGTGCTACGTTTCTGGATGTAACTTGCATGGTGGCTACAACATGATGTTGTCAATGGTTTATTTGGGCAGAACTCTGAAATTGATGCAGAATGGTTTGAGAACAACTGGAATTGGTTACAATACCGTGAAGATGCGTTTTATGTGCATGTGAATGTTTTTCGTCAACTTGATGAAGAAGAAGAATGTTTTTGGAACTGAAATTCATTTGCAACAAGGTTTTCTGGAGTGCAAATGAATTTGGAGATGATTTTGGTATCGACGACTTTTTGGACAAGCTCAACGTTGTTTTTCAAACACATGTGCATGCGTTTTCAACCACAACCTTGACTGGATTTGTTTTCTGCATGATGCGTTTATTTTCGGAAGCTGCCAACTATTTTTGTCAACAGTTTGGATGTTTTTGGAATTTGTGCAAACAGTGCGTTTGAAGAGAAGATGGAAGTGAAGCTGATTTATTTTTGGAAAGATGGTGAATTCATCACCAATGAATTCACCAACATGATGATGATGTTTGTCTACCGCCGCCGTTGCATGTTGCAAAGGCAAAGCAGCTGAAACAGAAGAAGTCCAACTATAACATGCTGCATGTGCATGACAGACAATTTACTTTGCCTTCGTGTTTTCCTGTGTGGAAAAAGGATTTGAGAGTTTGCAGTGACAGCCGTCGTGTTTTTGGGGTTTAACTTGTTAAACGCTCGACGCGGAGTTAAGCCGACCCCTTGCGACGTTAGGAGCGCGACTAGTGGTTGTAATTAGGTTCTGTTGGATTTTCGCATAGTGCAGCTTAGCGGAGTCTAATATGGGCCTGGATCATCAGCACGATGAATACCTCAGTATGGCCAAACTAAGCTCCCCGACGTCACCAGTGACATGGTGTAGAGGGTGAAAACCCCACACAGGGCGAGTAGCCTTTGTTGCCATGAACCGAATGACGGAAGGATAGCAAAGCTTAACCACACTCCAAGCATGAAGCAGGGCAACAGGGCCGTCACAGATGCAACAGATACCCAGAGGGAGGCACCAGCACACCGGGGTGCAAGCAGGACCAGGGCGCACACAAGACCACCCGCGGGGCAAGGGAGGCAGAAAGGACAAAGACCGGAACCACAACAGAACAGGGCAGACAACACGGGAAACAACAAAGCCCGCACAAGCACAGCGAGGAGCGCAAACACCAAGGGAAACGGCGAGCCCGCAAGAGCACAACGACAGCACAATCACACGAGCCCCACAGGGCAACACATTCAAAGAAGCACATGACAGACAAGGAGGAGGAGGACAGCACAGACAAAGCAATTGAGAGGCACAGTGCGCAGGACCTGAGGGAGCGCACTCCAGACATTGTGAGTGAAACGGCCAATGACCCTGTCTCCTGTGCTGTTCCAAGTCTATTCCAGTCTCTCGTTTCACAGTGCAAACATTTCCAACACTGTTACTGGGTGGCCCCGAAATTGAAGTGGAGGCCATTGAGTTCCCTGGATATACATACGCACCCATGGACAATTGGCGAAATCAAACATGTTGATCCCCTTGTGAATCCGACATAAACATATGAACTCCAATTTCAGTTGACCCTGACATCTGCACGGCTGACCCATTAGCTGCCAAAAATCCACCCTGGTTCTCCTTGGCAATGGCTGCATTGAAGGCCGAAACACTACTCTGTGCCAGAACACTGGTTGAAGCACCACTGTCCAGCAACCACCAGGATGAATCAGTTTGTTCTGCCAACTGTGACAAAAGAGGTTCCAATCCCCAACAAACGGTTCCAACTGTCTTTCCACAGAAATTTCATCTTTGGGATTAAAAATCTGGGCTCGGGACCCTGCAATCCGCATCTGTCAAACCTCTCAAATGCAACTCTAACCGAGGCCTGCCCGAGGCACGCATGGCAGGAGGTACTGTGGAAGAAATCGCCTTTGAGGACGTCAACATGTGGCAGGCACCGGTTTCGCAGAAACTATCCCTTATGGGAACCTAGAATGTGGCAGGGCCGAGTCTGGGACGCGAGACCTGATGGGGAGGCAACGCGTGGCAAGGCCAAGTTTGGAAAGAGGCATGGAAGCCGCAAGTGGGAAGAAGAGAACTCCTCAACACGAAGGCGTCACCGAGGGAAGGGAGGAAACGGCAGAAAACTCCCTCCCCCCGTTGGGCATCCGCAGGGCGGGTTGCTTTCTATTACTTTGTATTTCTCAAACGCCGGAAATGCATCCGCGGCCATTTTTTTGGGTTTTTGGTCTCCGCAGTGGTCCTTCGCAAGGGTTCTCCCGCGTCCGCAGGGCATCAGGGCATTCGCAGGCATCCGCGCGTGCGTTGGCAGATATGTGAATCAAAATGGCTGCTTTTCCGGACCTTGCCTTGCGACGTTGCTGCCGAGCAGAAACCGCAAGGGCTTGAAACCATTGATCCTGATTAAAATTTTCCTCCTCGCAATATCTGCCGCGACAAGCGTGTTCTAGTCCGCCTAGTAGAGACCGTAGCGAAGCGTCAAGAGCTCAGTCACATGTTTCGGATGGGTGCAGAGCTATCTTTCCTCCTGGCTTTGCACAAGGCATTGGGGGTGTACCAGTTTTCCAGCAGCAACAGCAACCTGTAGGGATGGCAAATCCCTGTGGACAACCTGTAATGGGGCAGTGTGGCCCTGCTTGGTTTGGAGCTCAATGGGCTCCTAGAGGGATGAATCCGATGGGAAATGTCCCACCTTTGGTGCCACCGAACAGCCTTGGATGTCCGGGTGGTCTGAGACCTAGCATGCCAAGCCCTGACCTTAGTAGTTTGCCAGTTGGACCTGGCGTTGGTGGTTTGACACCTCAAGCTGCGGCCTTGCAGAATGTGATGCGGATGGTCGGAGTCCTTACAGATGCCCAGGTTCAAGCCTTGCAGCAACACTTAGCCGAAAGGTATGTGACCGTTGAACAGAGACGACAAGTTCCTGACCGATTTGGTGCTCAGGGAGCTGGACGTTTTTAAGGTCGTGATCCGTTTTTCAATCTGAGAGATAGTGCAGCAGTGCCTCGAGCAGGTTTGATTGGTGGAGAAGCTGGTGGAAACGCAGGCAATTTGCCTGTGGACATTTTCGCAAAGTCCGAGAAGTGGTTGTCACCAGCTCCAGTTCCTTCAAGCTCGCAGTGGAAAACCCGAGAAGAGGAGATCATGCAATGGTCGGCCTACCTTGATTCGTTGGTAGGATGGGCAGCTCAAGCTTCTTTGGATTTCTCCTTGGAGATCAGTCACGCGTCGAGATGGCCAAGGGAGATAGCATGGAGTTCTTTGTCTATGCAGCAGCAAGCACGTTCGAGACGCCTATTGGCAATCCTGAAAGCGGCCTTCAGTGAACATCCGAGATGCTCAGGTTTGATTTCAGCCTTTTGCGAGGGAGTTTTGTTGACGGGTGAACCTGGTGGATTTGGCAGTGTGGTGCAGCAATCCAATGGTTTTGAACTTTTGCGTCAACTTACCCTGGAGTTTTCAGTTAGAACCAGAACCGAAGCTTTGAGTTTGAGAGCTGGGATCGCGTCAAAGAGTTTTGTGTTGTCAGCACATGAGACGTCACCAAGCAGTGTTGTGTCGGATACCATTAGAAAGTTGGACTATGAAACAGCACGTTTTACCAAATTGTTAGGCACTTTGCCTGCACATGTGGACACAACTGGACTGAGAATCACGGAACCAGATCTTTTGCTTATTTTGCTTCGGAGCCTCTCTGACCTGAACCAGTGAAAAGTTTCTGCTTGCATCACTCAACAGGTGACACGTACGAGGCATACAGGAACTCAGCACGTCGCTGGGAAGAGCAACAGCGAATGTTTGGAGATTTTGGTCAGTTTTCGTCGTCCAACCGAAAGGCAATTGCAAACATGGAACAACAGTTTGGTGAAACAACAGGCAACCAGGCGGAGGTGTATGACTTAGCCGAGCAAGATGGACACATTGATGCTTTGGGTCAAGGGGACCGGTGTAGCAAATGTGGAAGCAAGAAACATCAAACCAACAGTTGTACAGTTGATTTGTCAAAGACAAAGTGCTTCAGATGCGGTGTTTTTGGGCATGTGAGTGTCAATTGCCCAAAGAAACAGCATGAGAAAGGTGACGAGAAGGGCAAGAAAGGAGTTATCAAATCAGAACATTGGAACAAGAAAGGAAAGGGTCCCAACAATTTCAACAACAGCAAGGGTTCAAGCAGTTACAAAGGTAGTAAAGGTAAGAAAGGAAAAATGAATGAGGTTTCACAGGCAGATGAAGCCTGGGATTGGTCAGACTGGACTATGAGTTCAACAGCCTGGGACGCGAGTGACGCATGGTGGCATGCGGATGGCTCAGAATGGTGGTATGAAGGTTGGGGTGACCAGTCGGCAACAGAGTATCGCACTGACTGGGACCCCAAAACAGGATCCAAAAAACCAGTAGAAACATGGCGGCCAGAAAGGGACCTCGCCTGTACAAGAAACAAAGTGGGACGCACAGAGAGAAAAAGCATGTATTAACACTTACGCTCATGCTAGTGCGTCGCAAATCTGCTTGCAAAACCTCTGCGGGCAGCAGCAAAATTCTCCGATGGCTGACCCCACTTTTGGGTCCAAATCTGGATCCCAAAACGGGGCCCAAGCAAAGACCTAAAAGAAGGAATGAAAATGTGATCCAATTCTGGACCCCATTTTGGGGTCCATATTTGGACCCAAAAATGGGGTCAGCCATCGGAGAATTTCGCTGCTGCCCGCACATGTTGTGCAAGCAGATTTGCGGCCCTGCAGCTTGAACATGAATGTCAACTCATACCTTTTTCTCTTTGTGCGTCCCAAGTCCGGTTGCTACTGTACAAGAAACAAAGTGGGACGCACAGAGAGAAAAAGCATGTATTAATTATTAACACTTACGCTCATGCTAGTGCGTCGCAAATCTGCTTGCAAAACCTCTGCGGGCAGCAGCAAAATTCTCCGATGGCTGACCCCACTTTTGGGTCCAAATCTGGACCCCAAAACGGGGCCCAAGCAAAGACCTAAAAGAAGGAATGAACATGTGATTTAATTCTGGACCCCATTTTGGGGTCCATATTGGACCCAAAAATGGGGTCAGCCATCGGAGAATTTCGCTGCTGCCCGCACATGTTGTGCAAGCAGATTTGCGACCCTGCAGCTTGAACATGAATGTCAACTCATACCTTTTTCTCTTTTTGCGTCCCAAATCCGGTTGCTATGTACAAGAAACAAAGTGGGACGCACAGAGAGAAAAAGCATGTATTAACACTTACGCTCATGCTAGTGCGTCGCAAATCTGCTTGCAAAACCTCTGCGGGCAGCAGCAAAATTCTCCAATGGCTGACCCCACTTTTGGGTCCAAATCTGGACCCCAAAACGGGGCCCAAGCAAAGACGTAAAAGAAGGAATGAAAATGTGATCCAATTCTGGACCCCATTTTGGGGTCCATATTTGGACCCAAAAATGGGGTCAGCCATCGGAGAATCGCTGCTGCCCGCACATGTTGTGCAAGCAGATTTGGACCCTGCAGCTTGAACATGAATGTCAACTCATACCTTTTTCTCTTTGTGCGTCCCAAGTCCGGTTGCTACTGTCAAGGTCCCTTTATCGCAGCCATGTTTTGACCACTTTTTTGGGCCCTGTTTTAGGGGCCATGATGAAGCAGGTTTGTTGGCATTCGAGGCGCTCCAAGGCCTACCGAGGCCTGCCCGAGGCACGAGGACAAAGCGAGGCTCACGGGGACTCGAAGCTATATAATACTATTGTTGGGGTCCCTTAGCAATGATTGATGGTGTGGCAGTGGGACACTGTGGTGCCTTCTGGACTTGCAAAAGTACTGCTGTTTGTCAAAGCTGCGCCAGTTTTGGCAAAAACAGGTCACTGCAGAATCTCATTTTCGGAGCTGTAAAACATTGGCCTTGGAGTCCAAGAAGTGGTCTTCCCCAGTTGCGTTGAAAACTTGATGGTCAAACAATCCCCAACTTTGATCCACTTGCCTCATGCGAAGACGTTTTTGTGTGAAAGTTTGGGGAGAGGATGTACAGTGTACTGAACCACCTTGAACCTACTTGAACATCTTTAAACCTATCTTGGAACAATGTATGTGCAGGTGAACAGTTAGGAAACCATTTTAAGTTTGTAGGAACCGATCTGTGAACTAGAGAACCCATAGGAACCTATAGGAACCAGGTAGGAACCAATTTGGAACCAAATGGAACCAGTTTGTGCATGGAAGAGCTTGGAGATGGATTTTCGTTTGTTTTTGTGGTTTGTGGTGTTTTTGGATGTTGTTTGACCCATGTCCTAGGAACTTGATGTTGTGACTGTATTGGGTAGGAGTTTTGTAGGGTATTTGTGAGTTTGAGCTGAAGACGTTTTATTTGGAGAAGCTGGAAGAACGTTTTTAAAGCTTGAGAACTCTTTTGAAGTAGTTTGAGAAGTTTGAGAACGTTTGAGTGTCACTGCGTTTTACTCTGCACGACTCTTCTAAGAAGAAGAGTGACTGAGCTGTCCAACCTGTGTGGTTTGGCTCAAGTCCGAGCTGTGAAAAAGGCTGCCACGCCGCGCTCGTGTTTTCACATGGTAGCGGAGCCATGAAATCTCTATAGAATCGCTGACACCAAGGTCGTCTATAAAATTGCAGATGTTGACACTGGATAGGTACCCCCAAACAAAGGACGGCTCTAAAACGCACCATGTTTCGAAGCTTAGAATTTTCGAGAGGATATTGCGAGGAGGAAAATTTAAATCAGGATCAATGGTTACAAGCCCTTGCGATTTCTGCTCGGCAGCAACGTCGCAAGGCAAGGTCCGGAAAAGCAGCCATTTTGATTCACATATCTGCCAACGCACGCGCGGATGCCTGCGAATGCCCTGCGAATGCCCTGCGGATGCGGGAGAACCCTTGCGAAGGACCACTGCGGATGCCAAAAACCCCCAAAAAATGGCCGCGGATGCATTTCCGGCGTTTGAGAAATACAAAGTAATAGAAAGCAACCCGCCCTGCGGATGCCCAATGGGGTGTGTGGCACATTGTATGGGGGGAGGGGGTTTTCTGCCGTTTCCTCCCCTTCCCTCGGTGACGCCTTCGTGTTGAGGAGTTCTCTTCTTCCCACTTGCGGCTTCCATGCCTCTTTCCAAACTTGGCCTTGCCACGCGTTGACTCCCCATCAGGTCTCGCCTCCCAGACTTGGCCCTGCCACGCTTCACTGGGCTTGCACAGTGTGTCTATGTGAAGCACAGTTTTGGTCGGGTGGGTGGGTGGGTGGTGCTCTGGCCTGTTTGGCCCTGTTCCTCTCTTGTTGCTCCTCACCTTTGGGCTTCTTCAGCTTGGTGTTTCTGCAGTGCAGGTTTTGCGGCAACTCAATTTTTATGTTTAAGGACTGGCAATGCTTCAGTAGCTACAGTTGAGAAGGATGGCTTATTGCTCTGGGAAGTTTTGCTTGGGTTCGTTTGTGGCGGTAGCGAAGGTTCATTTATTTCAGTTTGAAATTTTTGCTGCCACGTTTCATTTTGACTTGGAGGGTTTCTGGATGCAACATGTGGTTTTGAACAGTCAATCACTTGAAATGGTTTGCAGTGCTTTCATTTCACTTGGTTACAGTTGATGTACAACGTGAGTTGAAACAGCGAGTCAGCAGTCATCTTCAGTTGGAAACAGTTTGCTTTGAAGTCACTCTTGGAATTTTACTTCACTGGAAGATGTCAATTCTATATTTCGACGAGGCCTTGACTGTCAAGGAATTTTCAGGTAGTCTGGGGCGTTTCGCTATCCAATCAAGATTGGACGTAGGTTTCATGGTAGATGGATTGCCATGTTGAGTGGCCTGCAATTGATCCTGGAGTGTTGAGTCATCTACGCATCCTGTATCCGTCGCCTCTGCATGATGCAGCATTCGATGAGGAAGAGGACTGCGCTGCTTTGGTGGCATGTGGTTTTCCTGCAATGGTTGAAGAGCTCAGGATGGATACAGTAGCACAGTTGATGTTGTGGAAGTGGGACAATGAGAGGCCACTCAAACGGCTTAGATCATGTGTGGCAACTAGACAGCCTTTCAAGTTGCCAACCCTGGACAATTTGACAGTTCAAGGTGAGTTTCAACGACTTACAAAGACGAGTGTTCTCTGTGTTCTTGAGATGCACACGAAGAGGAAACACAAGAAATACAAGGAGGACCCTCCCGGTGGTTTAACATGTTGGCCAAAAATTGGAACCGGCTGAGGTGAAACGGCTGGCTGTGAAACAGGTTGCAACTGGTGATAACCGACTGAATGGGACATGGGTCTGGCACTTAACACTGACTTCGGCATTGGCCTGGCAGCTGGGACAGGTAGTCCACCCACATGAAGAAAACAATATACACTATAAGTCGCACCAAAGGGCATGGTACGCATCCTGTAGATCTCAGCACAGCCCTTCTTGCAATTGTAAACGCTCACGTAGGCATAGCGATAGTGGCTTGGCTCACTGGAACCTGGCGATATGCGCTGGTCAAGTCATAGGTCTTAGCTCTGAGCTCACTGTCAATGCCAGCAGCTTCACACTGGCCAAAGAAAAGTTTGACCATGGCACAAAAGGTGTCAATGAGATGCAGGTCCACACGGTTGTGGGTAACACAAGAATCATTGACACCGGCAGCAGAGAAGTCATCAATCATCCGGGTCTTGGAGGTCTGAACCAGGGGAAATCTCCGGGAAACAGTGGACCCTGCTTCCAAGTCCGCAAGCTGGAAAGGGCCTTCAGCCCACGCGGAGCGTTTAGTGGGGTACTAAACCGTCTGGCCCGCAACACCAAAATTGTGTTCTCGCCACAGCGCGGTGGGTTTAGTTGGGCTCTTTGTTTGTACGATTATTTTACAGATTCCATTTGTTTGCGTGACGGGCGCAGCACTTGAGAACCCCGTACGGCCATCTTAAAGGTTGAAGCGTGGCAGGCGCAGCGCTTGAGAACTCCGTGCGGCCATCGTAAAGGTTGAAGCGCGGCAGGCGCAGCGCTTGAGAACCCAGTACGGCCATCTTAAGCATTGAAGCGTGGCAGGCGCAGGCGCAGCCCTTGAGAACCCCGTACGGCCATCTTTCCTTGCATGGCCCCCACAAGGGCCAACCGCAAACTGAACCCCTGCGACCCCATTGTCAGTGTTGAGGGTGTCTTGATGCTATTGCAACTAAGAAGTGAATTCCAATTTGAGGATTTGACCTGAGGCAAAATTTCTTTTTGATGGCTATCAGTTCAAAAGGTGAAACTGCAACGTTTAAGCCCCCGTCCAACATTGAAGATGGGGCGCGTGGATTTAAACATATGTCAAATCCTCATCTTGGATTTGCAACTGCAAATCTGGAGTCTGGAATCGGAAGCGCAAACATCGACGATTCCCCTTTGCAGGAGGCACTCTTGGGAATGCCGATGTCGGGATTCTCCACAGGAACTGTAAATCTGAACACCACAAGCCGCTTTTGAAGCATCTGTAAATCTCCGAGCGTCACACCGGCTTTCGGTGTGTGTAGATAGTCCAATCTTCCAGTGAAGAAAGAAGGGGAGCTCCAGCAATCATAGCTGAGAGTCAAAGATCGCGTTTATCTTTCTTGGTGGAGGCTTCAGGTTGGGCTTGCCACTGTGATGGGCGCTGTCCTTCTGCTGCAAGAGCGCTGTTGATTTCCAACCACATTGATGAGAAAGAGTTCACTACTGCAGTTCTTTCAGCTTTGTTCCATGGACGGGGCAAGCAACGAAATATAGCTTCGTTGGGTTCCTCTTCAAATGAGGGGAAATCTTTCATCTGGGCCCCATTGAAGGAGATCTACCCACAGGGCAGTGTGTGCTTGGCACCATCGGCTTCCGCCTTTCCACTGCTCCATGTGGAGGCGTCAAACAAAAGTATCGAGCCGCGCTTCAACCTTTAAGATGGCCGTACGGGGTTCTCAAGTGCTGCGCCCGTCACGCAAAAAATTGAATCTCTAAAATAATCGTGCAAACAAAGAGCCCAACTAAACCTACCGCGCTGTGGCGAGAACACAATTTTGGTGTTGCGGGCCAGACGGTTTAGTACCCTACTAAACGCTCCGCGCTGTGGCGTGAGATCCATTTTGGCCGGTCAGCTCACCGCTATACGCTGGCCATGTTTTTCCGCAAATTTCCAGGGTTTTCAGGGTATAGTAGTCCAAGTTCATCTTGCCCGCACCATTGAATCCGATCGCCCAGTTTCTAACAAAGCAGACCTTGAACGGATTCGACTTTCAGAACGTCGACTTTGGCTTCGTGTTCGAAATCCCAACTCAAGCAAGCGCTCCCTAAGCAAATCAAGCGTGAGATGTCTTCAGCTTTTTCGTACCTGGATTTCAAATCTATGCCCACTCCGTTCCATGTACCCTAAGCCGATTGGCCGGGTTTCTCAGCTGCCGATGCATGTGCCACGGGTTCCAACTTTCAAATTGGCGGCTTCATCGAATTGAACGATTCTAGATTTTGGTTTTCTGAAAGATTCAGTGTTGCAGAAGTCACGGCTTTGGGATTACCAATGCGATTGGAAGCTCAAATTGTCAAAAAAGACATCGCTTGCTACGAGACCCTTGGCCCAGATGGCCTTATTGCATACATTTGCATTCCAATATCCTCACCAACGACTTCGCGTGACTCTGCCTACGGTGAGTGATACTACTTCAGCTGAGGCCGGCGTCAATCAACTTTCCACCACTAGCGAGCCGCTGTGTTTCTTTTTGGAGAAAATTGGCCAACTCAGTAGTTCTTTAAACGTTGACATGGACACTTCTCACATCAGTGGAGTGGACAATGTCGTAGCAGATCTTTTAAGCAGATGGGACTTTAAATCTGCTCTTCCAACAGGTTTCACACCATCCAATCGTGTTAGACTCACTTTATCCGAATTATGGATGATTAAATCATCCCTGCGAGTAGTTCCACAGAATCTTCAACTTCTTTGGTCGTTACCCACTTCCTAGACTTCCGGTGCTGATTTGATCCACTCTTCGTTTGGTAGGTTATCTATGCGTTTCAAACTAACACCGTCTTATAGTTTCATTTGGTCGAATCGATCCATAAAACTTGTGTTGCTGGAAAGGATGCAGAAATGGCATCCTGAAACAGATCAAATAACAGCACCAGAAAAAGAGCTTGCTTGAGTAGCCTTTTGATTTGTGAGGGAAGTGCGTTGATTAGAACTTTTCATGTACTTGTTCATGGATGTTTTAATTAATCAACCCCGCAACGCTGGTTCAAGCACTTCACTCACAACATCATTTGCTTATGGAAATCACAATTTTTCCCACCCTCCCTCAACCTATATTATCTTTCATTATGGATTCATCATTCACTTGTTTCCTCTTTGACCATCAATTAAGAAATTCACCACCAATTTTGCCCCCGGGTCTTGCGCCATTGGGCTGGGTGAGATTTCATGGGATGGGGTGGACCCCGGGGGCGGCACTAAGGGTTTGTTCCCGACGAGCACCCCTCATCCCCTCTCCCACGCCGGTGCAAGAGTGACAGTGCCCCGTTAGCTGCTGCTGAGCATTTGTCTGCTTGTTTTTGCGTTTCGCGCTTTCAAGCTTTTGCCCACAGCGGTTTGGGGCTTCTGCTCCTCCTGGAGCGCCTTTTGTTTTGCAGTTTTGGTGGTCCTGCCCCTTCTGTTGTGTTTCTCTTCCTCTTGGTGGCTGTGTTTGGCACTGGTCCTTTGTTGCTGGTCACTGCTGTTGGCGTTTGTCTTTTGATGCCCAGGGCCTTCTGCATGCTGGGGTGTTTTTCTTTCTTTTGGTGGTTGTGCTTGGTGGTTGTCTTTTGGCGCTCTGGGGTTTCTGCCCGCCTGGGGTGTTCGTCTTCTTCCCTTGGGCCTTTGGGTGGTTGCGTTGGCGTTTGTCTTGTGGCATTTGTCTTTTGGCGCTCTGAGGCTTCTGCTTTCTCTTCCTCTTGGTGGCCGCGGTTGCCATTTGTCCAATGGCCCTCGGTGGCTTCTGCTTATGGTTGGTGTTGCGTTTTGCGCTTCGGGTCTTCTTCTTCTTTCTTGGGCTTCTTCTTCTTCTCTTCCTTTTTCCTTTTCTTCCTCTTCTTGGCTTTCTTCTTTGTCTGTCTGTGTTCTCTGGTCTTCTTCCTGCTTCCCTTGCCTGGTGTCTGGCCTTCCCTTGTGCTTGTCTTGGTCGGCCCCACCTGACCTCTGCTTCTTCTTGTTCTTGTTCTTGTTCTTGTTGTTGTTGTTGTTGTGGTGGTTGTTGTTCTTGTTGTTGTTCTTGTTTGTTCTTGTTTGTTCTTGTTCTTGTTTTGTATTCAATTGTGTTGGGTAGGTGGTGGTGGTGACCGTGGTGGCGGAGGCTGCGGCAGCGGCGGCGGCGGCGGCGGTGGTGGTGGTGGTGATCGGCGTTTGCTCGCCTTTGGTGTATGGTGTATGGCCAGCGTTTATTCACTGGCGTGGTGGTGGTTGGCGTTTGTTCGCCTTTGGTTTTGTTGTGGTTGGTTGGTGGTGGCGTCTGCTCGCCTTTGGTGTGAGGCCAGCGTTTGTTCACTGGCATGGTGGTGGTTGGCGTTTGTTCGCCTGTGGTTTTGGTGTGGTTGGTTGGTGGTCGGCGTTTTCTCGCCTTTGGTGTGAGGTCAGCGTTTGTTCGCTGGCGTGGTGGTGGCCGGCGTTTGTTCGCCTTTGGTTTTGGCGTGGTTGGTTGGCGGTGGCGTTTGCTCGCCTGTGGGGCCCTCGTGTTTGCTCGCTGGGTAGGTGGCTGGCATCTGTTTGCTTTGGTCCAGTAGCTACTGCAGGTCTCGTAGTTGCGTGTCATCGTATGCTCTCTCAAGTTTGGGGAGCTGTCTAGGGCCTACACTCTTCTTGTCCTTCTCAGTGTGTCGGTCGATATGCTTCTTTGGAGGAATTCACGGGTGTCTGCCGGCGAAGCACGCTGAGTTGAAGAAGTTCGTTATATAGCCGCTCCGGTTGTCTTGCTCCAGTTTGAAGTGTGTGGCTACTCTGGGTCTTGCTGGTGCCGGCATCCTAGTCCTTTCTAAAATGGTGTCTTGTGCTGCTGTAGTCACCCCGCGTGGCGGGTCTGCTACCATTGCTCCGGGCTGTTGGTGTGCTCCCGTTTGTTAGCACTACCTCGGAAAGCGGCCTGTCAATTTGTAGAAGTTGGCCCGAGAGCAGGGTGTGAATCTCACCTTGCCTAGTGGCATGGTGTTGCCCGTGACTGCGGTGCATAGTCCCAATGGTGCTTCCTCGCGTGGGTTTGATTCTTCCACCGAGCGGGTTTCAGTCGGTTGGTGTCTTGGGTGTGGCCTTGCTTGGCTTGTGCTTGGCTAAAGGTTGGTGCTGAGTCACGGCTGGCGATTTTGAGTCCTTGCTCTCTTGTTCCTGTTTCTGCTCTATAGAAGGCCACCAGAAGCTGGCGGGGAGGGCAGCAATGACGTTTCCGGAGCTGACCCTGAGATCTGCTGGTGGAGGTTGTGCCTGTGGACCACGGCTACTGCTGTGAGTCGTCCAACCATCCATCCATCCATCCATCCAACCAACCAACCAACCAACAATTTTGTTTCGGGGATTGAGGGCCTACCAGCATCAGTTTCACTTCAGCACTCTCAGACCACCAGTGATGCGTTGACTCTTCATTTCGGTTTTGATGGTGTTGTTCTGCTTTTGCTTCCAACTCACTTAGCATTTCCTGGTCTTTGAGAGTGTTAACACGTCCAAAATGGCCATCTCCAATATTTTGTAGCCCTTGGAATCACACATTCTGCTGTTGGTCATATCTCTGGCTGTTGCTTTCTTTATTCACCGCTTGTGATATACATTGGGCTGTAAATATCTCTCTAAAATCTTAATGGATCGGTCGAATCGATCCATAAAACTTGTGTTGCTGGAAAGGATGCAGAAATGGCATCCTGAAACAGATCAAATAACAGCACCGGAAAAAGAACTTGCTTGAGTAGCCTTTTGATTTGTGAGGGAAGTGCATTGATTAGAACTCAAAACTTTCTAACGAGTTGACATGTGGTCTTCAGGTGATGATGCAGCGTTTGGCAATTAGCATTCCACGTATTGTCTCTGCAAAGGCGGTACAACAATGGTTCATTTTTTCCGATGCGGCTTACGAGCCTGAACTTCGAACGGGAGGCATTGGTGCAGCCCTTTTCAATGATGCTTGCGAATGCGTTGGATGGTTTCGTTTTCCTTTGAACCAGCAACATTGTATGCTGTTTGGAGGTGGCGTTAAGCAAAATATTAACTATGAATTGGAACTGGCGGCATCAATTTTGGCTCTGGATTTTTGGGCCGACAAGATGAAAAATGGTTTGCAGATTTGCTATGGTGACAATGACAGCGCGAGGTACTCCTTGATCAGGGGCTCATGCCTTGATGAGATACCACTTGGAACGTGAAGCAGTTAACAACCTTTGCACTTGGTATGCGCGAGTACCGACGGAAGCAGATGTGAGTGATTGCCCTTCGAGGAACGTGCCACATCCTTTACCCCCTGCGACTCTGGACGAATCTTGTGCGGCTGTGGCATGGTTTGATGCGTTGCTGAAATTTCTTCGATGTGCCCTTGCAGATTCATGTGGGGAGGCCAGACTGCACGGCCCCAGTGAAAACAGTTGAGCGATGCAGCGCAACTGTGGCCAACTTGCGATGTCAGGAGATGAAACTTACTTTAGTCATCGGATAGTCTTGCAGAGCATGTTCAGAAATCTTTGATTTCGGGACACGTTGTTTTACGACATAATTTTCTCTCAAGGGAGGGTGTGGTGGGTCCGCCGTTTATTTGAAATCGAAAAGTGCCCACCCCAAGGTAAAGTGCTTGACTCTTATCCCATCCCTTTTCAACTTCGTAGGCCAAACCCGAGGCCTGGCCAGACTGCACGGTCCCAGTGAAAACAGTTGAGCAATGCAGTGCAACTGTGACCAACTTGCGATGCCAGACGGTTTAATCGTGTCCAATGAGTCAATGAACAATCTTTTGTTTTTACCAAACAATTTGCGGTTCGAAGCCTTTCGGCTGCCGGGGAAAAAACACACTGCTGCCACACCGTTGCCGACGAAAATGGATGCAGGCCTCCAATTCTGTCCAGATAATTGCATCCGAAATGTTGGATACCCCGAATATGACATAATTTTTTCATTGGGACATGTTGTGTTTGTAGACGAACAAGCGGAAATCATTTTGTTGTTGTTGTTCCAAAACGTGTTAATTTTCCTCCTGCAGGTATACCTGTGGCAACCCATGTTGCTGCGGGCCATTCTACTGCGACGTCGTTAGGACCGCATGTCTTTCCATATCAAAACGAACATGTCTCTTGGCAACAACTGGTTCTGACTCCCGCAGCTTTTGAACAATTCCAATCATCACCCAGTGAAATGATAATGACATATTCAATGATTCCGTGATCAGAATCCCAAAATGAACAGTTGTCACCAATTTGTTGATCCAGTGTTTCAAAAAATCGCCCATCAACGCACTGCGCAAGTTGCCAAACAAACTTGCTCATTTCACCAAGGTTCCAGGTGTGCAAAACGCCAAAAGGGTTACAGGGAGCCTACTGTTCGGTTTCGCATTACAGGCGGAATTTCAGAGATTCGCAACCAAGTGATGTCAAACAAAATTTGGGGTTGTTAAATTTTTGTTGATCCTGTTTGGACCCACTGATTGGTTGATAATACTGTTGTGCACAAATTAATTGGTTGATTATCCAATTCTTGGGGTACACATTGGTGTATCTATTGATTACCATCAGGCTTTCAACTATTTGCATTTCACTGCTGATTGCATTTGTTCGTCTGAAACCAGGGCACTCCACAATTTTTGATATTTTGTCATGCATGTTAACCATGACAACAGATATATATATATAGTTTGACACATCTTGACATAGCTGATTGTGCACCGGTTTACGACCAAGTGAGATGCACACATCTGGCAGGGTCGAAAAAGACGCACCTTACGACCAGCTCGATTAGCCCGGAAAGCCACAGAGAACAGCGCCCTCAGATCTTTTTTGTGACTCGCTGGTGATTGGCTTCTCGGGCGGTATTGCTTCAAGTTTAAGGCCCAGAAACCTGAGATTTTGGTCATTTTGGTCATTTTGGTCATTTGTAGACATGAACTTTGTGGTCCATCATATTTCAACTTTATGGGTACCCCATTTTGACCCATCCCCATAGGTCTTGATCCAAGTGCAGGAATTGGACGATATTAGACGACTAGGCTGCCTGAAAATGGGGTTATTTACTGGAGGAACACCATGGTTTACTGAAATCCTTAAACCAATCCAGTGACAGCTGTACTTCTTTTTTAAAATCATTACTTTGACTTTACCCCTGAAAAAGAACCCCCACAGCTTGCTTGAGACAGGCTCAGATCACAATTTGTGACACATCGCATTCCCCTTAATTTTGGCCATCCGGTTGGTGAAATCCCTATTTCTTTTGGTAAATCCCCTCAAGGACTGAACCACTGAGCACCCAGGTTGGGAGAGCCGCCTGCGAAAGCAGTCGACGACGTCGGTTGGAGAAAACTTTGTGGGTTGGAATTGTGTTCAAAAGCCCTGCCTATTGTCATTGTGAAGACAATATGTAAACAGTATACAAATACACTGATTGCGTTCATTTATATACTATACTATACATACATTACATTACATTACATTACATTGCATTGCATTGCATTGCATTGCATTGCATTGCATTACATTGCATTGCATTACATTCCATTACACTACATTACATTACATTACATACATTACATTACATTACATACATTACATTACATACCATTACATACCATTACATACCATTACATACCATTACATACCATTACATACCATTACATACCATTACATACCATTACATACCATTACATACCATTACATACCATTACATACCATTACATACCATTACATACCATTACATACCATTACATACCATTACATACCATTACATACCATTACATACATACACACATACATAGATATATGGATACACATACATAGATACACATACATAGATACACATACATAGATACACATCCATCCATACATATGTCCATACGTCCATACGTCCATACGCCCATACGTCCATACGTCCATACGTCCATACGTTCATACGTCCATCCATCCATCTATACTTACATTACATTACATTGCATTGCATTGAATTACATTACATTAATACACACATACATACATGCATACATACAGACACATACATACATACATACATTCATACATACATACATACATATTTACCTACATTACATTACATTACAATACATTACATTACATTACATCATTACATTACATTACATCATTGCATTACATTACATTACATTACATTATTCCATCCATCCATCCATCCATCCATGCATGCATACATACATACACACACATATAAACATATACATACATACATACATACACACATATAAACATATACATACATACATACATACATACATACATACATACATACATACATACATACATACATACATACATACATACATACATACATATACATACATACATACATACATACATACACATACACATACATACACTTACATACATTTACATACAATTACATACAATTACATACAATTACATACATTTACATACAATTACATACAATTACAATTACAATTACAACTACAATTGCAATTACAATTGCAATTACAATTACATACATTTACATACATTGACATACATTTACATACATTTACATACATTTACATACATTGACATACATTGACATACATTTACATACATTTACATGCATTTACATGCATTTACATACATACAATTACATACATACAATTACAATTACAATTGCAATTACAATTACAATTACAATTACAATTACATACAATTACATACATTTACATACATTTACATACATTTAAATACATTTACATACATTTACATACATTTACATACATTTACATACAATTACATACAATTACATACATACAATTACATACAATTACATGCATTTACATACATTTACATACAATTACATACAATTACATACAATTACATACAATTACATACATTTGCATACAATTACATACATTTACATACAATTACATGCAATTACATACAATTACATACATTTACATACAATTACATGCAATTACATACAATTACATACAATTACATACAATTACATACAATTACATACAATTACATACAATTACATACAATTACATACAATTACATACAATTACATACAATTACCTACAATTACCTACAATTACCTACAATTACCTACAATTACCTACATACCTACCTACCTACCTACCTACATACTTACATACCTACATACCTACTTACCTACCTACCTACTTACCTACCTACCTACCTACCTACGTACATCCATCCATCCATCCATCCATGCATCCATACATACCGATACGCACCATATATGCGTAGCAAATTCTGCACAGTTCACACTAAGCCTTAGCTGCATTCAAAGACTTACTAGCGCTGTGAGCTACATTTTGCATCTCTTTTTGTTGTCTTCTCCGTGGTGGCTCTAGCAGATTCAACTCCTTCCAGGTAGCAGGGTGGGTGTGTTTACATTTCTGATCCATTTCGAATTGGACATCTCCCAAACAAATCATGGGTTGCAGTACATGTGTTGCAAAGCCGTATGTACATATAGAGATTGTGTTGACGTATATGCGTGTATTTACATACATATGTATCATTATGTATCTACACAGCATATCTAGACAGCTTGTAAGCGTTACGCACTGCACAGTTCACACTCACTAAGCCTTAGCCCCTTCAAGAGATCTGGATTCAAGGCCGAGCCTCCGAAGCCTGCCAAGCCAAGTTCAGAAGTGAAAGCAGCGCCAAAGACTGCAGCAACCTGTCTGGATAGGTCTCAGAGAGGCAGATATTGAATCTTGTGATTTGGAAATCACCCCTCAACTGGCCCCTGAACCACATGCCACCTGCATACACTTATCTTTCCCCTTCTCTCTCTCGCTCTTTCTCTCTCGCTCTTTTGCTCTCTCCATCTCTTCAAAATTGTCCTGGAGTTTTTTGTTTTTCTTTCTGACTCTTGCTTCATGTTGTCTCTTGCTCGTTCTTGTCATTAGTGGTGTCAACATTGGTCAACAAGAAGATGGCGACAACAGAATTCAAAGACTCAACTCAACTTGCAGTTCATGACATCTTTACTAGCGCTATGAGCTACATTTTGCATCTCTTTTTGTTGTCTTCTCCGTGGTGGCTCTAGCAGATTCAACTCCTTCCAGGTAGCAGGGTGGGTGTGTTTACATTTCTGATCCATTTCGAATTGGACATCTCCCAAACAAATCATGGGTTGCAGTACATGTGTTGCAAAGCCGTATGTACATATAGAGATTGTGTTGACGTATATGCGTGTATTTACATACATATGTATCATTATGTATCTACACAGCATATCTAGACAGCTTGTAAGCGTTACGCACTGCACAGTTCACACTCACTAAGCCGTATCTGGTAGGCCGATATAGAGATTGTGTTGACGTATATGCCGTGTATTTACATACATATGCTCTAGCAGATCAATTAGCATGTTTATTTCTGACACGAATTGGACATCTATCATGGGTTAGTACATGTGTTGCAGCCTTGACGTATATGCGTATTTACATACATATGTATCATCTGCAGCTTGTAAGCGTTCAGTTCACTCACTAAGCCTTAGCCCCTTCAAGAGATCTGGATTCAAGGCCGAGCCTCCGAAGCCTGCCAAGCCAAGTTCAGAAGTGAAAGCAGCGCCAAAGACTGCAGCAACCTGTCTGGATAGGTCTCAGAGAGGCAGATATTGAATCTTGTGATTTGGAAATCACCCCTCAACTGGCCCCTGAACCACATGCCACCTGCATACACTTATCTTTCCCCTCTCTCTCTCTCTCTCTCTCTCGCTCTTTCTCGCTCTTTTGCTCTCTCCATCTCTTCAAAATTGTCCTGGAGTTTTTTGTTTTTCTTTCTGACTCTTGCTTCATGTTGTCTCTTGCTCGTTCGTGTCATTAGTGGTGTCAACATTGGTCAACAAGAAGATGGCGACAACAGAATTCAAAGACTCAACTCAACTTGCAGTTCATGACATCTTTACTAGCGCTATGAGCTACATTTTGCATCTCTTTTTGTTGTCTTCTCCGTGGTGGCTCTAGCAGATTCAACTCCTTCCAGGTAGCAGGGTGGGTGTGTTTACATTTCTGATCCATTTCGAATTGGACATCTCCCAAACAAATCATGGGTTGCAGTACATGTGTTGCAAAGCCGTATGTACATATAGAGATTGTGTTGACGTATATGCGTGTATTTACATACATATGTATCATTATGTATCTACACAGCATATCTAGACAGCTTGTAAGCGTTACGCACTGCACAGTTCACACTCACTAAGCCTTAGCCCCTTCAAGAGATCTGGATTCAAGGCCGAGCCTCCGAAGCCTGCCAAGCCAAGTTCAGAAGTGAAAGCAGCGCCAAAGACTGCAGCAACCTGTCTGGATAGGTCTCAGAGAGGCAGATATTGAATCTTGTGATTTGGAAATCACCCCTCAACTGGCCCCTGAACCACATGCCACCTGCATACACTTATCTTTCCCCTTCTCTCTCTCGCTCTTTCTGCTCTCGCTCTTTTGCTCTCTCCATCTCTTCAAAATTGTCCTGGAGTTTTTTGTTTTTCTTTCTGACTCTTGCTTCATGTTGTCTCTTGCTCGTTCGTGTCATTAGTGGTGTCAACATTGGTCAACAAGAAGATGGCGACAACAGAATTCAAAGACTCAACTCAACTTGCAGTTCATGACATCTTTACTAGCGCTATGAGCTACATTTTGCATCTCTTTTTGTTGTCTTCTCCGTGGTGGCTCTAGCAGATTCAACTCCTTCCTGGTAGCAGGGTGGGTGTGTTTACATTTCTGATCCATTTCGAATTGGACATCTCCCAAACAAATCATGGGTTGCAGTACATGTGTTGCAAAGCCGTATATGTACATATAGAGATTGTGTTGACGTATATGCGTGTATTTACATACATATGTATCATTATGTATCTACACAGCATATCTAGACAGCTTGTAAGCGTTACGCACTGCACAGTTCACACTCACTAAGCCTTAGCCCCTTCAAGAGATCTGGATTCAAGGCCGAGCCTCCGAAGCCTGCCAAGCCAAGTTCAGAAGTGAAAGCAGCGCCAAAGACTGCAGCAACCTGTCTGGATAGGTCTCAGAGAGGCAGATATTGAATCTTGTGATTTGGAAATCACCCCTCAACTGGCCCCTGAACCACATGCCACCTGCATACACTTATCTTTCCTCTCTCTCTCTCTCTCGCGCTCTTTCTCTCTCGCTCTTTTGCTCTCTCCATCTCTTCAAAATTGTCCTGGAGTTTTTTGTTTTTCTTTCTGACTCTTGCTTCATGTTGTCTCTTGCTCGTTCTTGTCATTAGTGGTGTCAACATTGGTCAACAAGAAGATGGCGACAACAGAATTCAAAGACTCAACTCAACTTGCAGTTCATGACATCTTTACTAGCGCTATGAGCTACATTTTGCATCTCTTTTTGTTGTCTTCTCCGTGGTGGCTCTAGCAGATTCAACTCCTTCCAGGTAGCAGGGTGGGTGTGTTTACATTTCTGATCCATTTCGAATTGGACATCTCCCAAACAAATCATGGGTTGCAGTACATGTGTTGCAAAGCCGTATGTACATATAGAGATTGTGTTGACGTATATGCGTGTATTTACATACATATGTATCATTATGTATCTACACAGCATATCTAGACAGCTTGTAAGCGTTACGCACTGCACAGTTCACACTCACTAAGCCTTAGCCCCTTCAAGAGATCTGGATTCAAGGCCGAGCCTCCGAAGCCTGCCAAGCCAAGTTCAGAAGTGAAAGCAGCGCCAAAGACTGCAGCAACCTGTCTGGATAGGTCTCAGAGAGGCAGATATTGAATCTTGTGATTTGGAAATCACCCCTCAACTGGCCCCTGAACCACATGCCACCTGCATACACTTATCTTTCCCCTTCTCTCTCTCTCTCTCTCGCGCTCTTTCTCTCTCGCTCTTTTGCTCTCTCCATCTCTTCAAAATTGTCCTGGAGTTTTTTGTTTTTCTTTCTGACTCTTGCTTCATGTTGTCTCTTGCTCGTTCGTGTCATTAGTGGTGTCAACATTGGTCAACAAGAAGATGGCGACAACAGAATTCAAAGACTCAACTCAACTTGCAGTTCATGACATCTTTACTAGCGCTATGAGCTACATTTTGCATCTCTTTTTGTTGTCTTCTCCGTGGTGGCTCTAGCAGATTCAACTCCTTCCAGGTAGCAGGGTGGGTGTGTTTACATTTCTGATCCATTTCGAATTGGACATCTCCCAAACAAATCATGGGTTGCAGTACATGTGTTGCAAAGCCGTATATGTACATATAGAGATTGTGTTGACGTATATGCGTGTATTTACATACATATGTATCATTATGTATCTACACAGCATATCTAGACAGCTTGTAAGCGTTACGCACTGCACAGTTCACACTCACTAAGCCTTAGCCCCTTCAAGAGATCTGGATTCAAGGCCGAGCCTCCGAAGCCTGCCAAGCCAAGTTCAGAAGTGAAAGCAGCGCCAAAGACTGCAGCAACCTGTCTGGATAGGTCTCAGAGAAGCAGATATTGAATCTTGTGATTTGGAAATCACCCCTCAACTGGCCCCTGAACCACATGCCACCTGCATACACTTATCTTTCCCCTTCTCTCTCTCTCTCTCTCTCGCTCTTTTGCTCTCGCTCTTTTGCTCTCTCCATCTCTTCAAAATTGTCCTGGAGTTTTTTGTTTTTCTTTCTGACTCTTGCTTCATGTTGTCTCTTGCTCGTTCGTGTCATTAGTGGTGTCAACATTGGTCAACAAGAAGATGGCGACAACAGAATTCAAAGACTCAACTCAACTTGCAGTTCATGACATCTTTACTAGCGCTATGAGATACATTTTGCATCTCTTTTTGTTGTCTTCTCCGTGGTGGCTCTAGCAGATTCAACTCCTTCCTGGTAGCAGGGTGGGTGTGTTTACATTTCTGATCCATTTCGAATTGGACATCTCCCAAACAAATCATGGGTTGCAGTACATGTGTTGCAAAGCCGTATGTACATATAGAGATTGTGTTGATGTATATGCGTGTATTTACATACATATGTATCATTATGTATCTACACAGCATATCTAGACAGCTTGTAAGCGTTACGCACTGCACAGTTCACACTCACTAAGCCTTAGCCCCTTCAAGAGATCTGGATTCAAGGCCGAGCCTCCGAAGCCTGCCAAGCCAAGTTCAGAAGTGAAAGCAGCGCCAAAGACTGCAGCAACCTGTCTGGATAGGTCTCAGAGAGGCAGATATTGAATCTTGTGATTTGGAAATCACCCCTCAACTGGCCCCTGAACCACATGCCACCTGCATACACTTATCTTTCCCTCTCTCTCTCTCTCGCGCTCTTTCTCTCTCGCTCTTTTGCTCTCTCCATCTCTTCAAAATTGTCCTGGAGTTTTTTGTTTTTCTTTCTGACTCTTGCTTCATGTTGTCTCTTGCTCGTTCGTGTCATTAGTGGTGTCAACATTGGTCAACAAGAAGATGGCGACAACAGAATTCAAAGACTCAACTCAACTTGCAGTTCATTACATCTTTACTAGCGCTATGAGCTACATTTTGCATCTCTTTTTGTTGTCTTCTCCGTGGTGGCTCTAGCAGATTCAACTCCTTCCTGGTAGCAGGGTGGGTGTGTTTACATTTCTGATCCATTTCGAATTGGACATATCCCAAACAAATCATGGGTTGCAGTACATGTGTTGCAAAGCCGTATATGTACATATAGAGATTGTGTTGACGTATATGCGTGTATTTACATACATATGTATCATTATGTATCTACACAGCATATCTAGACAGCTTGTAAGCGTTACGCACTGCACAGTTCACACTCACTAAGCCTTAGCCCCTTCAAGAGATCTGGATTCAAGGCCGAGCCTCCGAAGCCTGCCAAGCCAAGTTCAGAAGTGAAAGCAGCGCCAAAGACTGCAGCAACCTGTCTGGATAGGTCTCAGAGAAGCAGATATTGAATCTTGTGATTTGGAAATCACCCCTCAACTGGCCCCTGAACCACATGCCACCTGCATACACTTATCTTTCCCCTTCTCTCTCTCGCTCTTTCTCTCTCGCTCTTTTGCTCTCTCCATCTCTTCAAAATTGTCCTGGAGTTTTTTGTTTTTCTTTCTGACTCTTGCTTCATGTTGTCTCTTGCTCGTTCTTGTCATTAGTGGTGTCAACATTGGTCAACAAGAAGATGGCGACAACAGAATTCAAAGACTCAACTCAACTTGCAGTTCATGACATCTTTACTAGCGCTATGAGCTACATTTTGCATCTCTTTTTGTTGTCTTCTCCGTGGTGGCTCTAGCAGATTCAACTCCTTCCAGGTAGCAGGGTGGGTGTGTTTACATTTCTCATCTGATTTTTTCTGAATCTGGCGCTGGATGGGCTAGCTATTTTCTAAAGCTATCTTGAACGACAGGATCCAAGGTCTTGATCCATCGATCTCAGGTTGCAAAGGAACATGTGAAGTCAGCTTTGCGCCTCGGCTGAAGCATCTGCACGACCGCCCAGCTGACCCCGCAGCTCAGGCTTGATGAGTCTGACAAAGAGGCAACTGGAATGCAGTGATCTTGAAAAATGATGAATAATGTGTCATGGAGTCATGGTCAAAACTTGGCTTCTTGTGGAATGGTCATCAATCCATTTTCATAGGGATTATTGACCACACCACAGAAAAACCATGTTTTGACCCCACAATCATATGGGGCTTGCCGACATTGAGACCCCAAATTCCATACCTTATCATCATCCGTCGGCATATCCGTAAAGTGCTGTATCCATGCGGCGGCTGTGAAATTGGCCATGAGGCACCCCGCTGGTCGATGTTACTGGAAACCTTTGCGGAGGTTGATGTGAAGCTTGGCGTTGTTTCATCGTTAGCTTTAGCCGTTTTAGCCGTTTGCTGGTTGAATAGGGATTTTGATGGATTTTGAGCAAAGCAACGGTAGGAATAGCTAGCAATAGTTGGCAGTTTTTCACGGCTCACGCGCGCAGCTGACCGATCCATCAGGGATGGCAATGGTTGCATCAGCAAGGAGGAACTGCTGGCAGCAGTGAAAGACCATGGTGTCGACGAGAAAGAGATTCAAGAGGATGGATGCTCAAGATCGTTCTGATCGTTTTGTGTCTGAAATCATGATGAACGTTTGTGGTGTGGCTGGTGTGGCTGCCAGGCATTAAGCGAAATCGACAAAGATCAGGACAGCAAAAAAAATCAGAGTCCACTCTGGCCTCCATTGGACCGCCATCAGCCCTGCAATTTCAGTTTGAAACAAATTCAGGACGGGCAAATCAACTACGCTGAGTTTATGAAGTTAATGAAGTCCTAGGTGAAGATCTTGGCCTAGGCCCATCACTTTTTTAATCTGCCTAGACAGTTTCATGGCCACATTGTGTGAACTGTGTGAACCATTTCGCACTCGGTACAATAGTAGCTTGCAACTGCAGCAAAGACGCCGCGTGGGGACAGTAGCTTACGAAAAAGTTCGCTGTGGAGTTGACCAAGCAGCGTCATTGGCGAAGCCACAGTACATGTAGCTCATGCAGCAGTTGATCTTTGCTTCAGCTGACTTCAGATCGAGTGATCTTACAGTCCCGGCCTAGACAAAGACAAAATACACAAATTGACCCCACTATCAGTAGAATCACTGCAATCAGAATGCTCCACCCAGCAAAACAATCGACCTTGTTCGCAGCCGCACTGTGTCTTGCCCCCACTATGGAAGCAGTGCCTTGGCTGGGGAAAGCACTGCAACCATGGAACAGGGCACCATGGGATGGAGACAAACGATCAAAAGCAGTACAGCAGGGTCAACCAAAAACATGGCTTTGATGAAATACAGGGACCTGGCTGCCATTGGCACCCCCATTGGCTAGCATGAAACTATGTGGGGGGAAGGCCCATAAACAGCAGCGATTTTCGGTTCCTTGGTACCGCAAGGAACTCCGTTGACTCGCTACCGTTTGACCGTTGCCAAGGTGCCCATTTTGCGGCAGATCTCCAAACATGCCAGTGACGGCGTGGCCTTGGCAGTTATGGAACACAACAAGGTCCTGTTAGTCCTGTTGGATGGTTAAACCGCAGCCTTTTGAAATCTTCGGTCACTCTGGCCTCACTCCATCTTTGTTCAAAAAGTATGATATGTCATATCATACCGTCTTCATGTACTTCAGTAAAACCGAATGGCTTGGTTTGCCGAATTCACCGGTTGTTTTTGTCGGCTTGATGATGCTTGATGATGCAACCAGAAGCTCAATGGCCGCTGCGCGTGACAGGAAAAACCCATCCAGTTGTCATATGCAGAGCTGAAGCGCTGGGAGCCCCAAGAAATGAGCCAATTGAATTTGCCACTTAATCAGTTTTTAAGGATTTTCAAAGATTTTCAAGGATTTTCGAGGATTTTGAGGGATTTTGACAGATTTTCGATGGATTATTGAAGGATTTTTTGGATGCCAAGAATGCCGTCGGCAATCCAATTTCGATCTCCGGTGGCTTTTAAGCAGCATCACGACATGTTGCGAGGCTGCATCAGCTCCTTGTCTTTGAGCGTGAAAGCTTTGCTTGATGCGAAGTCTGACCTGCCAAGGCATGGCAAGTTGTGAGTCCCATCAAGCCTGAAGCATCCTGAAGCGCCTATAGAAAATTGTGAGGTGACAACCTCAAAAAAAAAGGGAGGGGTCACTATCGTCACTACGTCTCGTTTTTCTACATGAATGGCTTGATAAACATCCATCTATGCAAGTTTTTTTGGTGTGAAATCGCAGGAATACTAGGTGTCAAGTTGTACTCACGACGTGGTGGGTCCTTTTTTAAATAGGTTATTGACACTATTTGACACTCCGAAAATCGATGGCTTCATAGAATTGGGTCCACAGGTTGGCCCATGGGGTTTTGAAAGCCAGGCATGTGGCTTTCTTCATCCAGCCCTCTGTAGCGCCCGGAGCCAAGTTTCCGGCTTCCCATGTCAGAGGGCATATATATATTATTATATATTAATATATATATATACACTATGCACAGATATGTAATGTATGTGTACATCTTTATGTGTCTGTGTGTATATGTCTATATGTCCACATGTCTATATTATGTCTATATGCATATGTATATAAATATCTAAGGGCTGCCGCTCCTGCCGCCGACCCCGGGCCTATTGTTGCTAGCTGATATTTCAGAGCGAGTGGGTTTTGAATCTGAACCTGTTTGCCACCTCTGCACCCCGCAACTGTTTGCCACATCTTTCAGCCAACAAATTGCCGTAAAAAATGCACCTCCCGGACAGGAAAACACCATGGCACTGAGGGACGGAATGGTGCCCTACAATGATAATCCACGAGGCCTAACGTCCCTTCTGAAACCCTAGTTAAGAAAACACAAATTTCCAGCTCTGGGCAGCTCTTGGCAACTTGTCCACATGGCCTTCCTGCTGCCCTGCTCCTGCTGTGCTCGGCTGCTACTTTGGTTGTTGCTGCTGCGCTGCTTCTGCTGCGGCTGCTGCTGCCTCTGCTGCTGCTACTGCTACAAGCCCCTCCTCCTGCTGGTGTGCTTTTAGCTAACATATTGCCTTAAAAAAACGAACCTCCCGGACAGGAAAACACCATGGCACTGAGGGACGGAATGGTGCCCTGCAATGATAATCCACGAGGCCTAACGTCCCTTCTGAAACCCTAGTTAAAAAACACAAATTTCCAGCTCTTGGCAGCTCTTGACAACTGTGTCCACATGGCCTTCTTGCTGCCCTGCTCCTGCTGTAAGCTGCTCGGCTGCTACTTTGGTTGTTGCTGCTGCGCTGCTTCTGCTGCGGCTGCTGCAACTGCTTGCCACATCTTTTAGCCAACAAATTGCCTTAAAAAAATGCACCTCCCGGACAGGAAAACACCATGGCACTGAGGGACGGAATGGTGCCCTGCAATGATAATCCACGAGGCCTAACGTTCTTTCTGAAACCCTAGTTATATAAAGAACACAAATTTCCAGCTCTTGGCAGCTCTTGACAGCTGCGTCCACATGGCCTTCCTGCTGCCCTGCTCCTGCTGTCGGCTGCTCGGCTGCTACTTCGGTTGTTGCTGCTGCGCTGCTTCCTGCTGCTGCTGCTGCTGCTCCTGCTACAAGCCCCTCCTCCTGCTGGTGTGCTTTGTAGCTAACATATTGCCTTAAAAAAACGCACCTCCCGGACAGGAAAACACCATGGCACTGAGGGACGGAATGGTGCCCTACAATGATAATCCACGAGGCCTAACGTCCCTTCTGAAACCCTAGTTGAAAACACAAATTTCCAGCTCTTGGCAGCTCTTGGCAACTTGTCCACATGGCCTTCCTGCTGCCCTGCTCCTGCTGTAAGCTGCTCGGCTGCTACTTCGCTTGTTGCTGCTCCGCTGCTTTTGGTGTGCTGGCTTCGGCAGCTGCTGATGCTGCTGACCACCCTCCTGGACGGGAACACACACGAATGGTGCCCTGCAATGGTAATCCACGGGGCCTAACGTCCCTTCTGAAACCCTAGTTAAAAAACACACATTTCCAGCTCTGGGCAGCTCTTGGCAACTTGTCCACATGGCCTTCCTGCTGCCCTGCTCCTGCTGTAAGCTGCTCGGCTGCTACTTTGGTTGTTGCTGCTGCGCTGCTTCTGCTGCGGCTGCTGCAACTGCTTGCCACATCTTTTAGCCAACAAATTGCCTTAAACAAATGCACCTCCCGGACAGGAAAACACCATGGCACTGAGGGACGGAATGGTGCCCTGCAATGATAATCCACGAGGCCTAACGTCCCTTCTGAAACCCTAGTTAAAAAACACAAATTTCCAGCTCTTGGCAGCTCTTGACAGCTGTGTCCACATGGCCTTCCTGCTGCCCTGCTCCTGCTGTAAGCTGCTTGGCTGCTACTTCGGTTGTTGCTGCTGCGCTGCTGCCTGCTGCTGCTGCTGCTTCCTGCTGCTGCTGCTGCTGCTCCTGCTACAAGCCCCTCCTCCTGCTTGTGTGCTTTTAGCTAACATATTGCCTTAAAAAAATGCACCTCCCGGACAGGAAAACACCATGGCACTGAGGGACGGAATGGTGCCCTGCAATGATAAACCACAGGGATAACGTCCCTTCTGAAACCCTAGTTAAAAAACACAAATTTCCAGCTCTTGGCAGCTCTTGACAACTGTGTCCACATGGCCTTCCTGCTGCCCTGCTCCTGCTGTAATGTAAGCTGCTCGGCTGCTACTTCAGTTGTTGCTGCTCCGCTGCTTTTGGTGTGCTGGCTTCGGCAGCTGCTGATGCTGCTGACCAGCTTCCTGGACGGGAACACACACGAATGGTGCCCTGCAATGGTAATCCACGGGGCCTAACGTCCCTTCTGAAACCTTAGTTAAAAAACATTAAAGAACACAAGGTCCAACTCTTGACAGCTCTTGGCAGCGTTTTGCACCTATTTGCCACCTCTGCAGCCCGCAGCTGTTTACCACATCTTTTAGCCAACAAATTGCCTTAAAAAAATGCACCTCCCGGACAGGAAAACACCATGGCACTGAGGGACGGAATGGTGCCCTGCAATGATAATCCACGAGGCCTAACGTCCCTTCTGAAACCCTAGTTAAAAAACACAAATTTCCAGCTCTTGGAAGCTGCTCGGCTGCTACTTTGGTTGTTGCTGCTGCGCTGCTTCTGCTGCGGCTGCTGCAACTGCTTGCCACATCTTTTAGCTAACAAATTGCCTTAAAAAAACGCACCTCCCAGACAGGAAAACACCATGGCACTGAGGGCTGCTACTTCGGTTGTTGCCGCTCCGCTGCTTTTGGTGTGCCGGCTTCGGCTGCTGCTGCTGCTGACCAGCCTCCTGGACCGGAAAACACCATGGAACTGAAGGACGAATGGTGCCCTGCAATGGTAATCCACGTGGCCTAACGTCCATTCTGAAACCTTAGTTTAAAAACATTAAAGAACACAAGGTCCAACTCTTGACAGCTCTTGGCAGCGTTTTGCACTTGTTTGCCACCTCTGCAGCCCGCAGCTGTTTACCACATCTTTTAGCCAACAAATTGCCTTCAAACAATGCACCTCCCGGACAGGAAAACACCATGGCACTGAGGGACGGAATGGTGCCCTACAATGATAGTCCACGAGGCCTAACGTCCCTTCTGAAACCCTAGTTAAAAAACACAAATTTCCAGCTCTTGGCAGCTCTTGGCAACTTGTCCACATGGCCTTCCTGCTGCCCTGCTCCTGCTGTAAGCTGCTCGGCTGCTACTTTGGTTGTTGCTGCTGCGCTGCTTCTGCTGCGGCTGCTGCAACTGCTTGCCACATCTTTTAGCCAACAAATTGCCTTAAAAAACGAACCTCCCGGACAGGAAAACACCATGGCACTGAGGGACGGAATGGTGCCCTGCAATGATAATCCACGAGGCCTAACGTCCCTTCTAAAACCCTGGTTAAAAAAATTTCCAGCTCTTGGCAGCTCTTGACAACTGTGTCCACATGGCCTCCCTGCTGCCCTGCTCCTGCTGTAAGCTGCTCGGCTGCTACTTTGGTTGTTGCTGCTGCGCTGCTTCTTGCTGCTGCGCTGCTTCCTGCTGCTGCTGCTGCTGCTCCTGCTACAAGCCCCTCCTCCTGCTGGTGTGCTTTTAGCTAACATATTGCCTTAAAAAAATGCACCTCCCGGACGGGAAAACACCATGGCACTGAGGGACGGAATGCTGCCCTGCAATGATAATCCACGAGGCCTAACGTCCCTTCTGAAACCCTAGTTAAAAATTTCCAGCTCTTGGCAGCTCTTGACAACTGTGTCCATATGGCCTTCCTGCGCTCCTGCTGTAAGCTGCTCGGCTGCTACTTTGGTTGTTCCTGCTGCGCTGCTTCCTGCTGCTGCTGCTGCTGCTGCTGCTCCTGCTACAAGCCCCTCCTCCTGCTGGTGCGCTTTTAGCTAACATATTGCCTTAAAAAAATGCACCTCCCGGACAGGAAACACCATGGCACTGAGAGACGGAATGGTGCCCTGCAATGATAAACCACAGGGATAACGTCCCTTCTGAAACCCTAGTTAAAAAACACAAATTTCCAGCTCTTGGCAGCTCTTGACAACTGTGTCCACATGGCCTTCCTGCTACCCTGCTCATGCTGTAAGCTGCTCGGCTGCTACTTCGGTTGTTGCTGCTCCGCTGCTTTTGGTGTGCCGCCTTCGGCTGCTGCTGCTGCTGCTGACCAGCCTCCTGGACCGGAAAACACCATGGAACTGAAGGACGAATGGTGCCCTGCAATGGTAATCCACGTGGCCTAACGTCCCTTCTGAAACCTTAGTCAAAAAACATTAAGGAACACAAGGTCCAACTCTTGACAGCTCTTGGCAGCGTTTTGCACCTGTTTGCCACCTCTGCAGCCCGCAGCTGTTTACCACATCTTTTAGCCAACAAATTGCCTTAAAGAAACGCACCTCCCGGACAGGAAAACACCATGGCACTGAGGGACGGAATGGTGCCCTGCAATGATAATCCACGAGGCCTAACGTCCCTTCTGAAACTCTAGTTTAAAAACACAAATTTCCAGCTCTTGGCAGCTCTTGACAACTGTGTCCACATGGCCTTCCTGCTGCCCTGCTCCTGCTGTAAGCTGCTCGGCTGCTACTTCGGTTGTTGCTTCTCCGCTGCTCAAAGCAAGGAATGGTTTCTGGATGCTGGACGCACGACGCCAAATAACAAAAAACTGCCTAACGTCTCGTCTGAAACTGCTCTAAACAAGGCTACACCTCAGCCTCCTGCTGCTGCTGCTGCTGCTGCCGCTGCCCGTTCAAAAAACAGCCCCCGGATAATACGGCTGCTGCAGCTAGCGGCAGCTGCTAGCGGCAGCTGCCTACTGGCTGCTGACTACTGGCTGCCGCTGCCTGCTTACTGGCTGCTGGCTACTGGCTGCTGCTGGCTGGTGGCTGCTTCTGCCGCTGGCTGCTGCAAAAACGTGGGTCCCGGAGTCCCGGACAGGGAAACACCATGGCAGCGAAGGGCGGATGGGCCAGAAAAAAATGACCAAAAACTGCCTAACGTCTCGTCTGAAACTGCTCTAAACAAGGCTACACCTGAGCCTCCTGCTGCTGCTGCTGCTGCCGCCTGTTCAAAAGAGCCCCCGGAGAATGCAACTGCTGCAGCTGCTGGCGGCAGCTGCCTACTGGCTGCTGACCTGGCTGCTGACTACTGGCCGCCTGCTGCCTGCTTACTGGCTGCTTGGCGGCTGCTGCCTATTGGCTGCTGAGTCCTGGCTGCCTCCTGCCTGCTTACTGGCTGCTGGCTACTGGCTGCTGCCGATGCTCTGCTGCTGCTACCACTGCCGCTGCTCTGCTGCTGCTACTGCTGCTGCTACTTTGGAAAGCTTCCCAAGACCCGTTGTTGTATTTGTTGTTGTCCACAACCTCTCTTCCCTGACGCGCTCCCCCTTGCTGTCGGCCGGGGTCGGCGGATATATATATATGTATGTATATATGTATATAGATGTATAGATAGTGACACAGTAGAACCAACTTATCCTTCTCGGCATTGACATAGTCAACTGCTTATGGTCTGTACTGATATCTTACCGAACAGCACTTGTTACTGGGCAAACCGCAGTGATGCCGGGACTGGGTGGCCCAGGTACGTGGTGACCGAGTTGTCCATTTGGGCAGCTGGTGGTGTCTGCGTGAGCCGGGGCTGAACGGCTGAGAATTGAAGCAACACGTACCTGACATTGTTTTTGGCTCCCAACTTGAGCTAAACAGTATAAAAGGCCTTAAATCAATGGGTCCAGTGATACCCTATTTTTTCATCCATTCCCAGCCAATTGATGTCTTCTGGCCGCAAAGTATTGTAGACTTTCTTGCTTCATCGTACCGGGTGATACATTGATTTTCAGCCATGGCCAAGGCTAGTGATACGTCAGAATCGCTCATCGTAGATAGCTATCTCCAACAGCTTTGATCCTCCTGCCTCCGCAGCATCTCATCGGGCTAATGGCGTCAATGGTATTGCTCATGAGGAACAGGCTCTTGACTATCTAGATCTATCTAGTGACTAGTGCGTGCGATAGGGAAGCATAGCTGCATTGGAATCTGGCATGAGGGTGAGACTTTGTAAACCTTCATGAAATAAAGCAGGTGGTTGATGGCCTTGGTCACTTTGGGAGTCAGGTACCACTCTCTGTACATTCGCCAGTACCAGAGCTGGAATATTTTGTCAAGGACAGCTGTTGAATAGTTGCAGAAGTCAAAGTGTGGAAGTTACTTCTTGAGGAAATCACCAGGCAAAGGTAACATTGACTATTGATCCTCTCAAAGTTTTCGCTCCTGTGACCTCAGTAGTTGAATATCATGCTAGCTTCAAACTGCCGGGAGGACAGCGAGAGCTCGTTGTGTTTGGCCGATTCCTCTGGGTCTTCCAAGATGAAGACAGTTGCCGAGAAGCTGGCACGACAATTTGCCATGGTCGCGAAGGCGCGACACAAATGACCAGCAGGTAATCTGCTGGTGTTTTTTTTTCTTAATACAACAAGCAACCATCACACATCACTAGAGATTCGGTGGGTTTGATGAACAGCACCACGGTTCAACCGCAGACGTTGCAGGGAGGACAGGCGCCTGCTGATGGATATCATCTGGCAGTTGAAGGTGGTGACGTTTCCGAAAGCGCTGGCTATGCGCTGGCCAAGGCCATCGTTGTGGAGATAGTCAGAGGATCGGGGACCTTTCCGGATGGGTTTGACCAACTTAGACCATCTGCTGGATTTGATTCTGTTTGAATTCACACCATTTGACAGCAACATCTGACCGTCATCAACTCCGCACGTCCGACCGTTTCATACTCCTATTGGAAAAAGATGTCGGCCGGGGCTTTTTGTCTGGGATGTGTTCGTGATGCGTCAAAAGTGTGTCCTTAGCGGACAGCTTGCAAATAATCCTGCAGCTGCTCTCTTCTGCTGCTTTTGAGTGCCATGTGTGCAATGTGCACTGTTTGGGATGCTGGAATCCATAAGGATTTTGCATTGGAGTTACCACTGTTTCATGCCCTTGTGTGGTTCTGCGATCTGAAAAGGGGAGGAACCTTGGCGTGACTTGCTGCTATCTCAAACTCATCACCAGAGGTGAAGTAATATCCCATTTTGGATAAGGTCGATTGATGTCGATTCCATTCATTTTGAGATTGTCACTGAGTCTTGCATGTTTTGTCCCATACCAATCCATACCACATAGGCACGGGCCGCATGGGTTTCAGTTGAGAGCTCGTGACGCAGACCGAGCCATCGTGCTTCAGCTGGTTTTGCCAATGGGCCGGACTGACCGATGTGGCTTGGATGTGGCAATCAAGCCATGGAAAGATCCACCGGAAAGATCCACCCATCTTTAATAGGTAAACCATCTATTTCTATGGGCCATTGGGCCATCTATACCATGGCTATGTAAAATAACCAGAGGGTATCAACATATTTTTGTGAATATTTCAGCAGTAACTGCAGATTTTCGATGGCTAAAGATGGCTAGACACCTGATGATCGGATGGTCGCACTTTGGCACCAAGGTCGCCTCGAAGAATGCGCTGATCTTGTACACTTCTGGCACCACTGGACAGCCAAAGGGTGGGGGATCCTACAGCCAGTGGCCCTACATGGTGTGAAATGCAACTACTGGCCTTCACAAGATCATATAGGCCACCCCCAAATCCAATTGGTAATCATCATCTTTTCCATTGTATATATATATATATGTATGTATGTATGTATGTATGTATACACATACATTTATACATTTAATTCGCACTATTCTATGGGTATCCCCCATTTTCAGACTCACCCGAAAAAAAACAGCAACATCCTTCAGCTATCGTCAACAACATTGATAGCCATTTATATATTACGACAGTTTTAGACACAGCTGGGTTCGTGTGAAACATTTTGCTACCCCGAAGTCCATTGGTTAATCATCACCCATCGCTAATACTGCCGGTCATACATCCCAGTATTCACATCGCCATTTTTTTAAACTCCTCATGAAAAAAACACCAGTCACCATTACATTTCATTAAATCCCATTACATCCCATTACATCAACATTCGTTCACCATTAAACCGCCAGAAGAAAATCTTCATCAGAGACCCCATCCTCCAGTCCCGATCCTCCAGGCGTTGTTCACACCTTCAAGAGTTGCCTCCTCGATCAAAGACACACCGCGTTGCGCTTGTTGTGTTAATAGAAACAGTCCAAAAAATCCTCATGAAATGGGAACCGGATTTCATGAGATTTCATGAGATTTCATGAAACATCCGGGAGCATTGATGTTCTTTTTTCTTTCTAAGTCCTTTTTTTGCAACGCAGACCATGGTTTTGTTGATGTTCAAGGTTTGACGGCGCAGATGGTGTCCTTGAGTTCTGCTTGGAAGTTCCTGGGTCAACGGCCAGATTTGAGCCAAAACCATCCCCACTGGTTGCTTCAGAGGTAAATCCCCAGTAAACCAGGCAGGGTAAACGGGTAAAGCCCTATAAAAATTCAACAGGATTACTATTTTTAAACAGAGTTTAGCAGAATTCATAGTTCAAATTATGTTATAGTAAATCACCTATCAATTCAACAGAGTTATATATTTTCATGGCTGAGGTGGTCCAACAAGGATAGAACTCTGCACGTCCTGCCCTTGCATCACATCCATGGAGTCAGCTTCTCAGCTTGCGAGCTGAGTTAAACACTTGTATACACATGGGACTGGCTCAAAAAAAGCAAGTCCCTTCGAAAAATGTAATCTATGTGTATACACTGGTATATACAGAAGAATGGATACGGGTAAAATCAACCCCAAATGAGCTATCATTTGATGCATCTGGTTGTAGCACATGGCTCACCAGGGTAGAGTCCCGGTAGTTAGTATCACAGATATCCAAGTTTAACTGGAATTCCTTAAAAATGCATGAGCTTACCTAAAGGGTTTAAGCCGGGAATCCAGTTTGCAGGTCACTTGACAACTTAAATTGTTGTCCAACTTGACTTTGGCTCAGGAAAAGGACCGCTGCCCGAAGCTCGTTTCCCTTGGTTATCAGCCGTAGGGCTTTCGTTCCTGCAGCCATAGCCTCGGCTTCGTCTTCGGGTGCTCGGGAGGCAGTACCAGCTGAACCAGCTGAACCTGCTGATCCCGAGCACCCGGAGTTCGAAGAGTTGCATCAACTGTTGTGGTTCCCGCGATCTGGCCAAAGGGGCCGGACTCAGAAAAGAGCGTTTATGCGCGAAGGAGTTCAACTTGGATATTTGTCGCCGACACATCCACATTTGGCTACAGGTAGACACCCACCGCTTGAGACGTTTAATTTTCTTGCGAGGTCCAGGGTTCAAGTTGACACAGCAGTGCAGAACAGGCTGGTTGAGGAGCATCAGAGATCTGAGGCGTTGAGAGGTGATGGCATTGTATTGTTGTTGCCCGATACTGTTTGTTCGTTTCATTCGACTGACGGGGGTGATTTTTTCTTGCAAGGCCTCAAGGCAGAATCGCCATCTCGCACGTCCAAGTATCCGAGTTCTTGTTTTTGGATCATCATCAGGTTCTTGACAGGTCTTGGGAAGAGTGTTCACTGACGACGGGCAGAATCCCTCCGCAGAACCTTGCGGTGCTTCGTCACTTGAAAGAGGTTGCAGGCGAACAGAGGTGGATTTTTGTTCTGAGTTACGTACATTCAGGCGGAAGATTGGAATCAGTCGTCGAACAGTGGAACCGTGCTGGGGCCCAGGATTTATTATCTGGTATAATCTTCACACGTGATCCGCTTGACAAGGTTGCAGACATCCAGACGTTTCTTGATTCGCTCGGAGACAGAAGAGGAGATCGCGAAATTGCAGTTCTTGTTGACGACAAGGTAGAGATCATTGAGCATTTGCGTGAGACATTTGATCCGGGAGAAGTGAAAGGAGTTCACATCAAGTTGAAGAGGAAGAGGCAATCAGAAAACTGCGATGAATATTTGCAGGCTAAATTCTTTGCCGACCACTCTGTTCAGACTTGTTTGGAAAGATTCCCACGCCCTTGATCGCTTGATCAGCAGTCGAAGCTCCATCATTTGCCCAGGTGTCTGAAAAATGGAGCATTTGATGGATGATGGGTCATTAGGGCTTGTACCATTCGCCCAGGCTGTTCCTACCCCAATCCAAGACTCAAGTATGTCGACGGAAACATCGTCGTCGGGTCAATCCATCCCTAAAGGGCAACCCACAGTCATGCACAGCTATGAGTATCACCAAGCGGTGCATAATATAGATGCACGAAATGTCACTGTTCAAGACAATCAGACTTTGCAATTCACTGATGCCAGGGTAGTAAACTTGTTGGATGCTAGCCGATTGGTTGCAGCTCAGGCTCACCAAATGGTTGCAGATGCTAGGGATCAAGCCCTTCAGTACGTGTCCCAATTTGAAGCTAATGCCAGAAATGAGGCCCTTCAATTTGCAAAGACAGCTGAAGCTAATGCTCATTCCCAAGCAATGCTATATGCCTGTGTAAATGCCTTAGAAAACCAATTCCAGTCGCGGGTCCAAGCCATAGAAGCTGAAGCCAGTGATAGGATTAGGCAATCCCTTGACGACGCAACCATGCGGGTAACCCAATCCCAGGAAGAATCCTCCAGGGTGGTCCAAAATGCCCAGCAGGAAGTTGTTAGTAGTCAGGGTCAGATTGAGCATTAAAAATTGTTGCTAGCGGAAACGTCCCAACAGGTTGTTCAAGTTGCCGGTGCACTCCAAGAAAAACATGAAGCATTGGTAATTACCCAAAATAAAATGGTAGAAATGCAGAGTCAAATGGATGCTATGATGAACCAAATTAAGGATCAAAACAATATGATTCGGGCGTTGCAAGTTCAGAAAACTGACCCAACAAAGCACCCGATCATAGATCTGAAGCCCCCACCAAAATTGGGAGCACCAAGTTCGTCATCATCAATGCCGAAAAGTTTTGTTCTGCCCATGCCATGCACGTCAATACCTGAGTCATTTGCCGTGAGTCCCATAGTAAGGAGCATAGCCACACCGAGATCTAGTTATCCTGGTACGGAAATTCCAGTTGGTCCCACCGGTCAATCGCAATGTGCTGTGCCCCGTGCTTCAGGATTCTACGGTGAAGAGTTGCGTCCGGCACCTTCACCAGAGCAGTGTCCAGGAGAGATGCACATGGCACCTCCTATGTTGCCACCAGAAATTCTTAGGAACTGGCAAGTAGGAAGCCAAATTCAAGGTGATCAGAGCATCGCATTGAGCATCCAAGTCCAACAGTTGGCCAATCAAGTGCAAACAATAACAAATGAAATGAATTCTCATCAGTCAAACCGACATGGACGCAGACCTTCAAATAGATCGGATCAGCGGCCAAGGGCTCCTCAGTCGCCACCAGGAAGCGGGTCATCATCATCATCGTCAAGCTCACACTCCAAAAAGGGTGGAAGAGGCATGCCGGGAGGGAGTGGGCCACCATCGGCTGTAGGTGATGTAGTGTCCAGCCCGGGTTCAAGCGGAGAAAGGGATCCATATAAAGTCGAAAAGAAAACAATGAGAGTCAAATACTATGATCAAGTGAAGTTACCTCCCTTGCCTGCTGATGCTGCTAGGTGTAGGAATTTCAGAAACTCAGTGTTTAGCATCGTTTGCAAATATGCAAAGAACGATGAGAGTCAGGTTTTTCAATGGATCAGCCTTTGCAACACCTCGGAAAAGGGGGATGAATTTAATTCATCTGGAGACTTTCCAATCTTGGATCGAATTCTAGGAGCCAAAATTCTGGAAATGGCTAAGTCCACCAAATTCGCATTGGAATTCCACCTGCAGATGTTGTGAACGAAAGGACATTGAACCCGCCTAAAGAACGCAGGATCCGGTCAGGAAAGAAACCGGTAATGTTCGAGTTCTGCTGCAGCAAAGACTCCACATTGGGGAAGGTTAACCACTCAAACGGGCTTGATCATTTCAGACTTAGTCGTGACACATCCAACCTGGAAGACCCTGCACATATTGCAAGCTTGTTGAACCTGACCAACCAGTTCAAGGGGGCAGACCTGTGGGCAAGCCTACCTTGTGGGCCTTGGTCAGCCTGGCAAAAGATGAGCGTGTATAGGTACGGTAAAAAGTAGAAGACCAAATTGGCAAAGAAAAGAAAACCAAGCAAAAAGCTGTTGGAGCATTTCCTTCTCGTGGCAGACAATGTCATTGCAAACGGAGGCATGTTAGTTTTGAGTGGCCAAAGCAAAGTGAAGGCTGGGCACGGACTCAGTTGCTTAGATTCATCAAACGTCACAACATGTTCGAAACCTGTTGCAGTGGATGCGCGCTAGGACTGGTTGACAAGAACGGGGAACCTCATAAAAAGACGTGGGGGGTTGTAACAACATCCATGAAAGTGGCAGTTAATCTTGGAGCCTATCAATGTAAGCATCCAAAAGGGTTTAAACACAGTCCTTTGGAAGGGGCAGAGACTTCACGATCAGCCTTCTACACGGAAAAGATGGCCCAAGTGATTTCGAACAGCTTGTATCCAGATGCCAGTGTTCCAGGTATGCCAACGGTTCCATTTGTACAGTCCAAGCATGTGCCCAGATCAGTCCCCGTAGGAGTGCATCAGGTCATTGACCGGAAAGACTGGAGCAAACATCCGGGAGCCTACGAAGCCATTGCCAAGGAAAGGGATGGTTTAGTTGCCAATGAGGTCTGGTTGTGTGACAAAAATTTTTCCACAAGCAGAGCTGTTGAAATCAGGAAAACAATACAACTTGGGAAGGCTTATGACAATACTCAGTGTCAAGCATGCAGAAAGTACAACAGTGAGAAAGTTGAAAGCAAGAGTGGTTTTCAGAGGAGACCAAATAGTCGATGAGTCCAATAACATAGCGATTCGTCAAGAACTAAAAGTCAATCCTTCTGGAATAACCGCTATAAATTTCAACCTAAGCTATGGTGCCCTAAAAGGAAATAAGAGCATTCAAAGCGATGTTGTACATGCATATACACAGAGCCTTCTCAGAACCAAAGTACCCACATGGGTATTGCTGCCTCCTGAACTAGTTCCAAAGGAATACTCACACATAAAAGATCCCGTAGCGCCTCTGGACAAAGCCCTTTACGGGCATCCAGACAGATTCCGGGAGGTGATGCAATTGATGGGTTGAAGCCCTGACCAAGACAACCAATCAAATTGGACATTCGGTAATGTTTTGTTACTCACATCTTCATGCAGAATTTTGGAAAACTTTGTCCAGTCATTTGGAAATCGAACCGCCAACAGAAGTCGACCGATGCCTGGGAAGAAAGCATGTTTTTCATCATAGTGAAGATTCAGCTGAGGTAGAATTTGACATGGTAGACTTCATCCAATCTTCATGTGATTTCTATGTCAAATTGGCGGGAAAGCCCTTGAAAGAAGCAAGCCCTCCATACCTTCCTGAAGGAAGTTTGCCTTTGACTGAATGGGAGTCACGTGGGGAATTGTCAGGAACAGCCAGTCGAATACTCAGTACTCATGAAAATTCTCTGGTGCGCCCGGCTCTGCCGACCAGACATTCAAAAAGCAATCGCAGTTTTGTCTCGTCGCGTTACATGCTGGAGTACTGCAGACGACAAACGTTTGTATAGGCTCATGAGGTATCTGTGGACGACTAAAGATTTCAAACTTCGTGGAAAGATTGCAGATAGGCAACAGGATCTAAAAGTGGTCTTGTATACAGGTGCCGACCACGCATCTGCCGTTGAAGATGGGAAATCATCGTCAGGAAGCCTGCTTTGTCTGGAAGGGCCAAATTCCTTTTGGCCATTAAGTTGGCGCAGCAAGCGCCAAGGAGCCGGAGCTACAAGCAGATCGACTACAGAGGCCGAGGTGATCCCATTAGCATCGGGAGTCTATGATGCCTTGCGTACTCTGGAATTCATAGAGAAGGTATATGGTAGGGAAGTAGAACTGCGTTGCATGCAAGATAATACTGCCGCTATTGCGATTTGCAATCAAGGGTACAGTCCAAAACTGCGTCATGTCAGTAAACATCACCGCATTATCCTTGGATCCCTGTACGAAGTGTTTGCGAGTGGTATTGCCAAGCTGATGTACATAAAGACTTTCACAAAACCTTTGGCGGTTGGCAAATGGCCACATGCACTGCACCTACTAGGTATCAAGCCCAAGCATCCATCTCTGGAGACACCTGCCCCAGAGACCTCTCTAGAACATGCGAAGGGGGAGAAGAATGGATGCGGGTAAAATCAACCCCAAATGAGCTATCACTTGATGCACCTGGTTGTAGCACACGGCTCACCAGGGTAGGGTCCCAGTAGTTAGTATGACAGATATCCAAGCTTAACTGGAATTCCTTAAAATGCATGAGCTTACCTAAAGGGTTTAAGCCGGGAATCCAGTTTGCAGGTCACTTGACAACTTAAATTGTTGTCCAACTTGACTTTGGCTCAAGAAAAGGACCGCTGCCCGAAGCTCGTTTCCCTTTATGCATACTGTATATATTATATATCTGTATATATCTGTATATCACGTTATAGTTACAATACATAGCAATTTTCAGCTATTAACCCACACGCAGTGGTTTTTGGCCCAGGTTCAAAACATTTTGAATTCCGCTCTCTTCAATGGTGCCGCCGTAGAAGTGACCGCATTTGATGCCGACTTCTGCTTGAAGTCATGGACCAAGACGGATGACACAGTGGGAAAGAGGGTCCCAAAAATGTGTACAAAGATGTACAAAGATTGTGGGGGTCTTACATGTTCAATGGTGAACCCAAAAATGACGTTTTATAGAGGGAATCATGTCAAGATTTCAATAGGCTTTCACCAGCAGCTTGGGCGTGAATCCCAAAAAAACAGAGACAGAAGAGTATCAGACACTTCAGATGTGGACAAAAAACATATTCATTACAACTTCCGTACATTTTCGCCATATTTTATGTTTGGAGGGTCCATTTCTTGAGTTCCATGATGTGGTTCCCCATGTCGGACCGCTGCAGCCTGAGGCGTCTCATCTCAGGGGACATTACCTGCTTCCATGCGGTGCCCACGATCTACGTCGCTCATTGGTCGGTCGAAGGAGACGGCCCAAAAAGACGTCAGTTGATGTGTTGATGTGTTCTCTTCTTCTATAGGCCTGCAACTGTGTGTTGCATGCCTGTTATCAAAAAAAACCTGGGTCTGAGAGGGATTTATGATGATTTATGCCCAACTCATGACTCTCTGGTTCACCTCGCCCCGCCAAGGTGAAATTCACGCAGTACTTGGATACACTGAGTGCCAGTGCCAAAGCTGAATTCTGCCAGGTCCTTAGGTCCGATCCGGCGCAGATGAACGCCAAAAATAAGGGTGACAGTAACAAAAATTGGAAGATGAACCCTGGGTGAGGACATTGAATAGGAAAAACTGCGAACTTCGCCATTTTTCTGTTTTTTGGAAGCACTGGATGGTTTCCTTACTAAGTTCGTCGACTCTCCTTTGGTCCTAGGTACACTCACTCCAAATTAGGATGACCAGTTCATCCTTTTCTGGTTGATGGTCAGTTGTTGGGCATAATTTGTTTAATAGGGACCGCGAACTCACTCATTACTTGTATGGCAAATCGCTCATTTTCTGAGTGAATGCCTGGTTCAATGTGGGTTTCTGTTGGTCTTTGATTGATTGTATCTGTATCTGTATCTGTACATGTACATGTACATGTATATGTATATGTATATAGGCATTTGGCAAGAGCTTTTGCTTTGCCACAGATTCAGCAGTGCTGTCATGATTGTTCATGCCCCATGGGTTCACGTTGGCAGCTGCTCTCTTTATTCTCCTCTTTCATTTGCCACATGTTGATCGGGCTGTGCCCCAATTTGTTGTGTTTCCTCACTTTGATCACATTCAAGCCTCATTATCACGATGCATCCATTGCAGCCATGTACGCAATGAAGACTTCTGCATCTCAAGAACAAGCAGTGCAAGCTTCAACTGGACCATCACCAGCTTCTTCGACTACTGTTCTCTTCCTTGATGTAATGGAACCTAGAAGAGACACTTCTCCTACCAAGCAACCTCGAACTGATCCAGGATGAGAAGAGTTACTCACTTCTTTAGCTGCCAGGTACATCGATCTCACTGGTCTTGACTATGCTCTCCAACAAGCACTTCGATCTTCTCCACACACTTAAGTGCAGATTCTTTGGCACTCAACCTCACTGCACCTGATACCTTACATTTTTGACCCAGAGAGTGGCAAAGATTGACCGCTCGAGGAAATTACCTTTCACAGATTGCCACTCAATTGAAGCTCCCACACTGGAGATGCAAGAGTCACACATCAAAGATGCCATGGTCCAGCACCACGAGTTCACTGACTTTATCAACTCCGCCAACCTCTACCAGGACATCTTCCTTGGCATTGGCTCCTACACCAGCAAGGACTTGAAGATTCTGAGTGCAATTTGTTCCTGTTTCACAGATGTGGCCATTGGGAGACATCACGGCTCCAGTTGCCCCATGTTTCCCTAAATTTGTTGTTTTTGTTTGCTGTTTCTTCAGTTCACTTCATGCCAATTTGGCCACATCACTCCTTAGGAGTTTGTGCTCCCAGGACTCTCAGTCTTAATATATAAAGATATTTTCATTGAATTTGCACCCATGGTACTCACTGAAAGTGAGTTCTCCGCGATGATATTGTTCCTCGTGCTGATCTCCAGTTTATCTGGTTGCTATTTATTCCTTTCTCCTCTTTTTGTTTGGTTTTCTCCTTCGCTGTTTTGTAGCTTGTGCTTCCAGTTATCTCTTGCATGCATGGTATTGACTGGAAGTAATTACTCCACCTGGGGACAGGTCCCTTTCTAGCGGTAGATACATTTCTCACAAGACAAAATCCTTGTTTACAATGAACTCCCCACTACAACTGGACCTTAGGTTTTAAATTTCGTCCTACATGCAATCTTGCTCAACTTTGTTGAGCTCCTGCATGTAGTAGCCAACAGCAGATTGGCTGCACCTTTTCATTTAACTGAATCTGACAACAGCGTTATCAGAATAGATTCCGTATCAGAAACCATCAAGTCAGATCAGCGTCACAGAGCAGCGTCCTGAATCAACATCCACAGGTCCGGATCAGCGTTGCAGAATCAGCATCAAAGACGATCCTGGAGCAACATCGTGGATAGATGGTCGGGATGGTCGGGATGGTCGGGATGGTTGTTTCTTTAGGCTTTATTTTTAGGGTTTCTGTCGATGGTCGGGGGTAGTCCGCAACTGTCAATACAGGGTACCAAGTTTCCAACCATTGACCCGTTGTTTCTCCATTTGCTTTGTTGTTTTTTTGGGTCTTTCCCCATTATCAAATCAGGGAACAATGCAGCACGCTCTTTCAAGTCGATCTTTCTCCGCATGTCAACAGCTACAGCAAGCAGGGGCCGCCAGTGGCGTGCTGGGAGACCCACGGTCACTACTCAGAGACAATTTTCGTCTTTTAAGTCACACTCCCTCCAAAGAGAGACTAGTGGTCACGAACCCTGCTGCGCGTCACGGGGCCAATGTTGGTTTGTGCATGTTGGCAGCATATCCTTAAGCTCAGTGACTGTTTCTTGTGATTCTTTGCCTGTTTGCAGCACCCCCTCTTTCATTCACTCATTGCCTTGCTTCAGTAATTTATTTGTATATGTATATGCATATGCGTGTGTATATATTTACGTTTATGTGTATGTGTACGTTTATGTGTGTGTAATGTTTATGTGTATGTAACTGTCTATGTATATCATGATCCATTCCTGATGGGAACTGCCATCAACTGATGTCCCCAAAGATCTCGCCAGGTGAGGGCCTGCGCAATCCATCCCTGAGGTGGCCGGACTTACGGGGGCACCATGGGGGGCCCAACTGCCTATTTCAGGCTGTCATACCCTTATTGCGTTGTCTGAAATCCAATGAACCCACTGTTTTAGTGGTTTTGTGGAAAACATCTTCTATCTATCTATCTATCTATCTATCTATCCATCTATCCATCTATCCATCTATCCATCTATCCATCTATCCATCTATCTATCTATCTATCTATGTATCTAGCTATCTAGCTATCTAGCTATCTAGCTATCTAGCTATCTAGCTGTCTAGCTATCTAGCTATCTAGCTATCTAGCTATCTAGCTATCTAGCTATCTAGCTATCTGTCTATCTATCTATCTATCTCTCTCTGTAAATGAAAAAATATATAAGTACGTATTTGTAAATCTATATTTTTGATTACTTTTGTATATGTTACGTATAGTCTTATTTGTGCATGTATACACATCTATGTGTGTGTATACATACGTATGTACGTGCCTACATACATACATACATACATACATACATGCATACATGCATGCATGCATACATACATACATATATATATATATGTGTATGTATTTAAAAATATATTGTATAGATGACTTACATACATATATTACACATATTTACATAGATATTTACCCTACGTACATCTTGTGATTTTTGAAGCTTGTTAGATCTCCCCAGGTTGTAGTTGCCCCGTCGTTCATCGCGACAGGTACATGGTCTCGGGCTCCGCGGCCCTGCCGGTGCCAACCATGAAGTCCTGGGCAGAGATCTCTGGACACGTCCTGCTGGAAAGGTGCAGACACCACGCTGGGGAAAGCCTACTGAAAACCATGAAGAAGTGGACATATTCTATTTTTATTTATAGATAGATAGATGGATGGATAGATGGATGGATAGATGGATAGATGGATAGATAGATAGATGTATATACATATGTTTCTATATAGATTTATTTCGTTATATATATATATACATACATACATACATATGTTGGTATGGAACTATCACATGTGCATGGAAGCGTCTTTGTCCTCAAGCATCTTTCGGGTCAAGTGCCCATGCGGGCTTGGTTGCCTGAGGTCCTCTCTGAACTTAGGTGGTTTACTAGCGGTGGGGACTGTGCCATAAGCTTTCCTCTTTTGCTCTTGAGCTGCATCCTGTGCTGGGTTGCAGGCTTGATAACTGGGGTGGCTGCTGCGGTTTTGTGCCTGTCTCCTAGCTGCAGGCGCTTAGTCGTGTTGGTGCTGCAAGGTGCGATCACTCTCCTCAACCCGATTCAGCAAGTGGTGCCCTCTCGTGATTTGCAGAGGCGCTTGAGTGGGTATCGCACCGGTGAATGAACGAAGAGGAGACTCAGACAGGGGTTGAAGAAATTGTGTTCCAGTTGGGGAATTTGACTATCTCTGTTAGATCCACCACCAGTTCACCTCCTGTTTCTGTAGCCCCCGCAAGTTCGGTCAGTGCCGGGAATTCTCCTCAACGTGTACCCCTTGCAGGGCCCTTGAGGCCTCAGGTCGTCACCTCACCTCCTAGGTCATCTGCTAGTTCTACTGCAGTTTTAGGAACGGGTCCACCTGAACCTTGGACGCCTGCTTGGAGAGTTCAGCTGCTGCAAGCCTCTACACCTGCTGCACTTTGTGAAGTGGATTTTTCCCCAGTGGATCATTTGGCTGCGGCTTTGCGGTCAGCATCAACTGAGTGGACTCCACGTGCTCGCGTGACTAGGGCTCTGCGGGCAGGTGTTTCTGCTCGCCAGCGTCTGGACCTGGAAGTGGGTGCTGTAGTGCCATCTCCTTCGGTTGGCCTTGGCAACAACTACTACGTGGTGCTGCGGGCTGCTCCTTCTCACTCGGCTGGCTGGACTTGCTCTTATCGAGCTTACCGATTGCGAGTGCGTGGAGCGGACTTGGATCGCTTTCATCCAGACAGTGTCAGTCACGCTTTCCCATCGCGTGCTGAAGCTGAGGCGTATCTCATTGAGGCCGGTGAGGCATGGCCGCCCCGGTACGAAGGGGAAACCTGAGTGAGGAAGCCATCAGGGCTCTGCTTGAGGCGACAGACCCTGGAAAATTAGCCTCTATTTTCTTTGCTCCTCCTGCTGCGGAGGGTGCTGCTCCGATTACTGCGCTGGCTTTTGTGATCAGATGTCGTCCAGGCGGCTTTATGGTTTGCTTGCCTGCCGAAGAGCAGGTGCAGGCTGCTTTGGATGCGGCGCCTCTGCGGTATGCTCAGCAAGTGTGCATGATCACCATTGGGGCCAATCGAGGCCGCAACACTGCCGAGGTCGAGGCCGTTTTGGTAGACTCATCCTGGGATGCTTTGGAGGATTTTTCCAAGGTGACTGCTTTGCGAGGCGAGGCTGCAAGGACCTTGGTGAAGTTCAAGCTTGGTGCGTCGGGGGCTGCCCCCATGCTGGACAGCGTGATTGCAGCTGCAGATGCTTGGATCGCCGAAGCCATGGCCGAAGAGACGGCCGCCGAGTATTTCACTGGAGACGAGTTTGCAGACCCCGCGATCGATGGGGAGCCTTTGCCAAACGGTGCTGTGGATGCCGGCGTGGTGGATCAGCTGCAGAATCGTGTTCTGGAGTTGGAAGCTCAGTTGGCTGCCGCCGCGGCCCATCCTCCTCGACATCCTATACCTGGGACTCTTGGCGGAGGTTTGCTGTCCGGAGCTCCGAGGGTTTCAGCGGCTGCTCCCACCGTTTTGGATCGTATGCGCGCGCTTGCTGGAACGGGGCCTCCCAAGACTGCTGCTCACGAGCGAGCCCTGGCCTCGTCACATGCTCTACCTCAAGTCGGAGCTCTTCAAGAGGAGCAGCTCGAGGTTGTCGAGGACGACGATATGGAGCAGGCGCTCGAAGAGGCCATGGCGGTTTCCACGGACCCGGTCCACAAACTGCTAGCTCTGCAGATGCGGCAAGTACAGCTGTTGACAAAGCAGTTGCAAGCCAAGCAGAGCAGCGACCCCATCCAGTCCCTTCTGAGCGGAAGCGACGGGGGAAGTTCGGGTGGCGGAGGGACCAGTATAAAGGGCTGTTTAGCTCGAGAGGCCTATGTGAAGATTTCAGCAGATCTGGTGAAACTGGCTTCGGTGGGAGAGCAGAACGCAGCGCTGGATCTTGGGTTGCAGACTGCGCAGGTGACTCCCGGTCTCCTTCAAGATTATCTGGAGCGCAGAATCCCATTGGGGGATCACAGACTGCTGACTCAGTTTGGCTACATCATGAGCCATGCCTTCGAAGCGGGAGCTCGCAGCGGCAATCGCGAGCTGCAAGGTTTTGCAGTGAAAGGGATGATGTTTGTGGAACAGGCAAGCCTGGATGGAGGGAAGACCGGTCTAGCATGGTTACTTCTGGGCATTCCAGAGCCAAACTATGCTGTGGTGGCGCGCAATCGAGTGCGCACTTCTCTGCAACCATGGACCCGTTTGGCGAGCCCGAGCTGGGTGGCAGCCAATGTCTCCTATCTGAAGGACATGGATGTGATGGAGAGCAGGATTCTTCAAACTGGCAAGACCAAAGACGTCAAGGATGTGAAGCCCCAGGACGGCGAGCCAAAGGGGAATCCCAATGCAAAGAAGAAAGCAAAAGGCAAGGGCAAGGGCGAGCCCGCTCAGCCCACAGGAGAAACCACTGCCTGAGGGGCGGGCTGACTTCTGGCACTGGAAGTGAAGTTTTGAGAGATTCTTTTTCAGATTCTGGTGCTGGCGTTGGCAGATCTGAGGGTGCAAAGGCAGGAGTGGCAAGCAGTTTGAAGCCTTGCCGCGATGACTCGCCGACAATTACTGGTGAGCGGCTGCCTGAGGAAATTAGATGCAGTGCAATTGTAGACTTCGTCATAGCCTCGGTTGTTCAGTGTCATGCTGGTTTTCCGGAGTTTTTGCGACGAAGTCTGACACGCCGTGTGTGCAGCATTGATGCCTGCAGTGCTGATCTTTGGCCATGTCCCCCACCAGCCTGGCGATGGACTGGCTCTGCTCATTTGTCACCAAAGCGGAGACGCAGACGGAGATGGCTTCAGGCAAGAGCGAAAGCTTTACAAACCATTGTGGTTGCCCTGAATTGGTTGTCTCTAGGTCACTGCAAAAGTCCCCCAAGCCATGCTAGGTTAGGCTCCCCTATCTCTCCTCAGCAATTTGTCATGTTGGAACAGATAGAGGGCCTGGTCAGTCATTTCCTTGCTGCTCCCGATGTTGGTAGAGCCGAGCTTGGGCGGGCTGGTGATAAGTTAGCAAAAATTTGTAGTGCAGCAATTCAACTTCCAACTGTGTCTTTTGATGATGTTGATGTTGGCAGTTTTTTAAGTGACATTCAGCACACCTTGGATCCGTATGGGCAGCCAAAGCGTAGTGAGAATCCAGCAGCTTTTCCACAGCAGAGCTCTTTTGCGTCTTCCTCTCCGAGACCCGACAAGGAGAGCAGCTCACTTGGCCAGCAGGTCTTTTTGAATATAAGTCCAGCCAAGCCGGTGTTGGCGGATCGTATAAAATGGAAGTTGGGGCCTTCTTTTGATCCTACTCCTTTTTTGTCAGATCCAGTTGTCAAGAAAGCTTTCCAAGATCCCAACGTACTCAGACGGCCTGCAGCCAGTTGGCCCGTGCGGAGGCGGGCCAAAGTGCATTGCTCTCGACAGGAGCTTGTCCGATTGGCTACAAAATGGGATGCTTTGGGCGCTTGCAGATTGATCCCTACTTCTTTGATTGACCCCTCTGAAAGCGTGGGGCTATTTGCAGTCAGCAAGGACGAGGAGTATGATCGGCTTATAATTAATCCCACTGTTATTAATTCCCGGTGTTTTGGGTGTAACTCTTTTACTAAGACTCTGGCACCAGGGCATTTGGCAGGGGCTATACGTTTACGGGATGATGAGAAGCTGGTTATTTCCTCAGACGACCTTTGCGAGTTTTACTATACATTTGTTGTATCTGAGCAGCGTGCAGCTCGCAATGCAATTGGAGTGGTTTTCAAGGGGAAGGAGTTGCACCATTTGAGTTGCTACTCTTCTGAACTTGCTGATACCTCTGTTTACATATGTCTGGCTACGTTAGCAATGGGAGATTCTTTGGCGGTTGAGATTGCACAACAAAGTCATTTTAACCTGTTGCGGGCAAAAGCTGGGAGCATGTTATCTCATGAGGTACTACAGTATCGAAAGACCATACCACGCGGCCCTTTTTATGAACTTCTTACCATTGATGATCATATTGGTTTACAAAAGGTGCCCCGATGGCCGACCAGTGAGTTGATTGACACACAGCGGGACATTGAAGTTTTTGCGGCAGCGGAACGTGCTTATCAAGATGTTAAGCTAGTGGCTCATCCTGGGAAAAAACAAAGAAGGGTGGCATCAGCTACAGTTCTTGGTGCTGAGATTGACGGTACCGAGGGCAAAATTTCTGCACCCCGCAGCCGTATTGCTTTGTTGATGTTTACAACCATGCTGATTGTCAAGAAGAAGGTTGTTACCAGACGCATTTTACAGAGCCTGTTAGGATGCTGGATTCATGCATGCCTTTTCAGACGACCTATGTTTGCTGTCATGGATTGCATTTTTTCTGAAGGGATTTCTTTACCACCTGATTCCACCTTCCAGTTGAGCGCCATGGCTGTTAATGAACTCATGCTGCTGCTTGTGTTGGCCCCCCTTTTGCAGACTGACATGCGTGCGAATGTGGGTGAGGCCATTTACATGTTGGACGCTAGTCCCACTGGCGGAGCTATCTGTCATGCGAAATTGGGGGTAGAAGCTTGCGAGGAGCTTTGGCGCCATTCTGAACAGCGAGGTTACTACACTACGCTGCAGCAGGGCAGCGGACTGGTACTTAGAGAGCTTGGGTTGGAGCATGAGGAACTGTTTGGCCCTGAGGTCCCGTTCTCTGAGCCTCCGGACCCAGGGGTTGTTTCTCAGGCTTGCGAGCCTCTGTCTGGCAGTTATGAATTTGACTGCATTGAGCTTTTTTCTGGTCAGGGAAACTGGAGTGCTGCCCACTCGAGAGTGGGGTTGAGGGTGCACCCTGGTTTTGAGCGGTCTGCTGTGACCATAGCATATGGTGATTTGGCCGATGATGCTACCTTCAGGGAACTAGCAGAAATGGCCGATGCAGGCGTTGTGAAGGAATGGCATGCTGCTCCTCCATGTTGGAGTTTTGGAACGCTGCGGCGTCCTCGGCTCCGCAGCAAGCTTTGTCCTGCTGGGTATGATATGTCTGATTCCCTTACCCGTGAGCAGACGCTGTTGGCGGTGCGGACTGCTTTCATTTTGATTTTGGCAGTGCGCAGTGGATGTTTCATTTCAGTGGAGCAGCCGGGCTCTTCCGTGATGTTCTACCTGCACATTTATCAGGTGTTGCTGTCTATGGGCTGTAGGGTGACAAAGTTTTGTTTTTGCAGCTGGGGAAGTGGATTTATGAAGCCATCAAAATGGTTGCACAACAAGCCCTGGCTGGATGAGCTTGCAGGTCAATGCAACTGCCAGTTCAGGGCACAGCACTTTGTGGTCCAAGGCTCTTTCACTCGAGCTTCAGTGCGTGAGTTTGACAGGCGGTGTGTGCCTGGTGCTGAGGAAGTGTATGGGCGTATGCCAGAAGTTGGCGAAGCAGTTAGTCGGTTCTCTGCGTCCTATCCCATTCCTTTGTGTGATAGGATGGCAGCTGGCAGCAAACTGGCTCACGAAGGACTCTGGCCCGACAGGGCGCCAGCAGAAAGCATGGCAGGGAGCACTGATGTGCGCAGTTGGCATGATGACCCAGACTGGGTGCAGGAATTATGCGAGGGTGTGCAATACCGGGAGCTGTTCCGGTACAAGTTCAAAAAGTCTGGCCACATCAATACGCTGGAGTGCCGGGTTTACAAGTCATGGCTGAAACATTGTGCAAAACGGCATCCCCGCTCACGTGTGGTGGGCTTGCTGGATAGCCGAGTAACTATGGGGGCTGCGGCTAAGGGCCGCTCCAGTTCCAAGGCGCTGAGCCGCATTTTGCGGACTTCTTTGGGGTATGTGCTGGGCGGCTGTCTATACCCTGGCTGCATTCACTGCCGGTCTCCTTGGAACAAAGCCGATGCTCCTTCACGAGATAGAGCAGTGGAGCAACAGACCCGTAGATTTCCTCTCTGGTTGCAGAAGCTGCAGCAAGGAGATGCAAGGCGTTTTGACATTATGGTTTCAAGCAGTTTTTGGCGGAGACCTCTGGGGCGTTGGGTGCGGTTATTACTCCTTTTAGCGGGTGACATTGAGCGGAACCCTGGTCCAAACTTTCAACAAGGTGCATATTTTCCCAGGGGTGAGCTGAACATGTCTGTCGGGTTTTCACAGGCGACTGTGCAGCGGATGTCACGCTGCCTGGAGGCTTTCGAAGCCTGGACGAAAGACAAACTGGGGTTGACTTTGAATGAGGCAATGGCCACCGCGGAGATGGCCGACCTGGCTCTGCGTGGCTATGGTCGTTTCTGTTTTTCTGAGGGTAGACCTCGCTACTGGTTGGTCTATGCGATTACTGGCGTGGTGCACCAGTATCCTGGTTACAGGAATTTGCTACATGGAGCTTGGCAGATTGATCGAAAGTGGCAGCTGGAAGAACCTGGCCAATGCCGCGCTGTACTTTCTGCGCCCCTGGTCAGAGCCATCATCGCTGTTGCATTGCTCTGGGAATGGCGCTCCTTTGCTTGCATAGTTGCTTTAGGTTTTGCCGGGATGCTTCACCCAAATGAGTTTGTCCATTTAGTCCGTAGTGATCTTGTGTTTCCCCAAGATACTTTGGAGCTTCGTGAATGCATGTATGTTCATATCCGAAACCCAAAAACTGCTCGGTTTGCTCGGCGCCAACACGTGCGTATTGACGATATCACTGTCATTAGTTTGGTTCAGCGAGTGTTTGGACACTTGCAGATGCAAAGTCGATTGTTTGATGCTTCCATGGCAGTGTTCCGGCGGCAATGGAATTCTGTCCTGGATCTTTTAGAAGTACCTCGACGCCAAGCTTTGCGTGGTGCCACCCCTGGGACCCTGCGGGGCTCTGGCGCTACGCATCTGTACCTGTCTGACATGGATTTGAGTAAAATTGCTTGGAAGGGTCGTTGGTCAAAGTTGAGAACTCTGGAGTACTACATCCAGGAGGTTGGAGCCCAGCTCTTTTTGCATCAGCTTCCAGTGTCTGCAAAGTACCGAATTACTGAACTGAGTGCTAACATTGATGTGATCGTGGCTAGTGTTTGAAATGTGCAAGCAGAATGAAAAGGGTGGAAAGAGCTTCTTCTTTTGCAAATCACTATTTCTCCGGAGAGAACCAGGTGTTGTGATCGAAGCTGCTTAAGGCCAAAATTGGGCCAGTGCTGTGGCAATGGCCACTGGAGGGCAACTTAGAAAAGAGGCGTGAAAAAACTGGTGATATATATATATTTATTATACATATATTTTCTATACACATACATATGTATATATATATACAGATGGTTGTATATTACATACATACATACATACAAACATACATACATACATGCATGCATGCATGCATGCATACATGCATACACACATACACACATACACACATACACACATACACACATACACACATACACACATACATACATACATACATACATACATACATACATACATACATATATTTATATATATATATGTATATATGTGTATATTATATATATATATTTATGTAAATATCGATCTATGTGAATATTTTTAAATGTATATATGTACCTATGGATATGGATTATATACATGAATTAGTTTTACATATCCAAACGGGAGAATGGATATAATCATATCAATACATACATATTTACACTAGCGTACGCACACATATATGTATATATTACATAGCTGACTGTAATCATCAGCCTAGTTTGTACCAGGACCAAAACCACTATCGTATATATATATATACATATATCTATTGTATACATATATATATATATAAATAAATAAATATCCCAAGATGGTCAGAAACCACTAAGCGGGATTCACATCCAAGTGCAAGGACCTGTGTGAAACTGCTGATGATGTTTTTGCGGTGAAACAAAATCCAACAATCGGGGGGGGGAGGTGAGCACTTGAAGTTGAGCACTTGACATATTGTAACCACTAGCGTGGAGCACTCTTTCAAAATATCCTTGCTTTCCTGGTCGAGAGTGAAGGCCTGTTGAGAGAACAACCCAATAGAGCCAGATGCTAACGGCAGGTATGGAATGACCGAGATCGGCATGGCATTGAGCAACCGCATCGATGGCACCCGATTTCCAGGGTGCCGCTCTCAGAAAAAGATGACCCACAGCATGACTAGTGTGTCAGAGCGCTTTCCAATGAGTAGATCGCACACCTTAAAAATGCTTATAAGAAGAATGTGGTAAACCCAATTATAACCCAGCCCCAATGGGCCATTTTTTTTTTTTAAAATTAGGTTTTACCACATTTTACCACATTGAGCATGCTTAAACTCTGCTTTGCGATTTCCAGGGGGTTACTTTTGTTTGGCAGATGATCACAGGTGCGTGGGGTGGCCCTTGCCAGATGTGGAGGTGAAGCAAGATGAGGCATGGTTCAAACTTTTCACGAAAGGTAGCGTAGCCCACCTGAGTTTCATGTACTTTAGTACTTGTGGCCGGGTCTGCCTTTGATCATGGATTTGAGATTTCATTCATTCAGTGGTAGCTGGACCCACCAAAAACTGGGCAAAATAAGTACTTGGATGGTTCTATACGTTCAATTCAGAATTCAACACAATGCCAGCTATCTGTGGATCCATTGAACACAACAATTTTTAGGAGCCATAGCCGTGTCATCTGAATGCGATCCGCAGGACGGTGGTATCCTGGTGAAAGGCGCTTGAGAATCTGTACCAAAAATTGGAAGGATGGAGACTCAACGGGTGTGTGGCAAAATTGCCAGGTGGTCCTGTCTTCAAAGAGTATTACAAGCGAGAGGACTTCAAAAACTTAAGAAACAACGATACTGAGGCTTTGAAAATATAATATTAACCATATATTAACCATATATTAACATATATTAACCATATATTAACCATATGATCAACTATATAGATATGGTTTTGTGTGCCGCATCGCGATTGATCCAAATCACTTTGATGGCGATTCCATGCGCGGCATGTCTTGGTTCCAGGAGGCCACTGCGAAGGAATTCACCAGCGATGGTTTTTTCAGGTGTTTTCTGGGGCTTCAAGTGGTCATGGCCTGGCAGAAATGGGATGAAGCATGGTTCAAAAATTATCTATACACCATTTTGGGATGGATGAGTGGGTCCATGGTTGACTAAAAAGAGTTTTGGAGCGATTTTTTCACGAAAATTTGCAACCAGCACTTCGCAGCATGAAGTGGAAGCGCAGGACTGGTGACAATGCCCATGACTCAGAACCTGAGTTTCGTGACTGGCTCAATGGAATACCTTCGCAACCTCACTCCTTTTTAAAGCTCCAGAGATGGTCTCAGGCCCAGAAGGGTGGCACTGTGGAAGAGCTTCAGAAGCTGCAGGCGCATTTTTCTCCAGCGTGTCCACACTGAGGGATTCTTACATATTCTTACGGTAAGTGTTAAAGGCCGGGGTTAGATCAGGGTACGCTATTTGGTCCCTGGCGTTTTCATTGTAACTTCTCGCCTGAAAGTTCCCTTGTGCGATGTCCAGGCTCGCGCAAGATGGGCGCCTCTGTTTTGGCTCTTCCGAAGGTATCGTTTTACTAGCGCGCCGTGCTCGTTTTTTGAGCTATGCCCATTTTTCGTGGCCAGCGCTACGTTCGGGACATGTTGAGGTCTAAAACGTCGTTTTGCGTGAGAGGCGCAGGACATCGGACACTTTTTGATCCGTGTGGCAGGCGTGGCGCTTCAGTAGGTGAACTTTCTTCGTTTTGACGCGATGATTCCGTTGATTTTTTTGTGGCGCAGTACTTTCTAGACCTCGAAAAGGTGGCTGAGACCTAGGTGAAACATCCGTTATTGAATGTTATTGATCTTTTCAAATATTTTAATGTTCATGTTTCGTGGTGCGCACAATGTTGTGTGGAAATCTAACATGTACTCGCAACCCTCTCGGAACTTTCTCCGTGTCAGATCGTTTTCGTTGTGGAGCGGAGTGAATTTTGACAACCTTCTCGGCACTTTGTGCGTGTCGGATCGCTCTTGTTGTGGTTCTGTGCGAATTTTTGTCATGGCTCGCAACCCTCTCGGCACTTTGCGCGTGAAGATTTTGACCAAGGTCTTGTAGAGGTCATTGTGAGACGTCCTTATGAGAAGATCTTGTCAAGATCCTGCTGAAATCGTACAAGAGGTCTTTGCATGGTCTTGCACGAGTCTCATGAGAAGATCTTGTGGAGATTCTGGTGGAGTCCTCTCTAAGAGGTCCTTGCATGATCTCATACAGCTGCTTGTGAGAAGATTCCGTTGAAATCCTCCTCAAGAGGTCCTTGCATTAAGATCTGGGATACTCATAGGAAGCTTTTGCATGGAGATCTTCTAAGATCCTCTATATAGAATGTCCTTCTTTACGAGGTCCTGATGAGTAGACAGAGCATTGCTCCTTGTGCCGAAACAAGTTTTGGCTGCTGCAGTTATGATAATGTCTAACCTGACCTGTTACTGTTCCATGGCTACTTTTGCTTGTATCTAGCACATTGACTTCCTACCCCCACAGTGTTTGGGGTCTCTTGCCAATGTTCTTTTTTTTCCGAGATAGAGGGTTTCTTCACATGCGTGGAATATCCGCAGCTGCAGGATGATGCACGGGAGGTTGAGACCTCCACTGGAAGGCCACGATCAGATACTCCGGCAGCAGGGGGTCCCAGTTGTGAAAACTTGGGGCCTACTCTAGGATACCATGGGGGTTTAGTAAAATATAATAACAAAGCAAATAATATTAGATGTGATTGATACATATATATACATATAATATGCATATTAACGGGGATATTTTTAGTACCAGGATTTGGAACCAACAATATGAGATGTCTGAACATGAAGTATACCTTCAAGATAGCAATTCACATTTTGATCAAAACCAGTGGGCTTTGGGATGCTTTTTTTCAATCAATGTAACATATGTAGACATATATATTTATAGCAAAAAGACAAAAAATACCGCAAATATCAGTCAACATAGCAAATACACATATATGTGTGTATATATATATATACATATATATATATATCTTTTTGGGGTACCATAGGGGTACCATATATATATATATACATACATACATAGATAATGTTTTTTGTTTAAGTGCGATTTTGGATGGTCACAGGAGGCGGATCCGGAGCTGGGTGCCATCTATCGCATCATGGGTCCGGACGCCTACGGGATGATGTTAACGTAGCGACGTAGCGTTAGCAGGTGGCAACCCTGCTCCACTTGCCATTTATGATGTTGAAATATGGGCCATGGTAGCATTAATTATGTTGAAATATATATATATATATGGGGTATAGTAATTTTTAGAGTAAGTCTTCGTCAGAATCTTTCGAGGTCGGACTTCGGTGGACATTATCAAGAGCGGTGGTTACAAGATCTCCGGCCTTGAAATTGAGAGCGTGCCAACACCTAGGGATGGCCATTGTGTTGGACAGTGGGAATGAGGGAATACCATGACATTGGAATTATGTTGATTGTGATCCCTGCTGACAAATGGAGATGGGGTACCTCTTGATGGAGGGATGAACAGAAACTTAAGGTATTTTGATGTGAAGGCAGATCCCAGCCAAATCTTTCAGGTTTTACTTCAACATGAGAAGATTCGCGAATGTGCTGTGGTGGGCAAGCCAGACGAGACTTGGGGTGAAAAGGCGCATTTGCACTACAAACTTGAACACTTGAGCAACACCTGGCATGGCCATGGTCAGGTGACGGCCGTTTGTGTGCTTGAGAGCGGTGCTCAGCTGACCATCAAGGACATTGTTGGACTCCAGTCAACTTGAAGACTGAGAGGCACAATTGCCCAAGTTGGCAGCAACCTAAATCTCCTACATTTTGAACTAAATCGAGCTGAAATGGAGTGAAGAAGCGATTCGTAGTATCACTTGGAAGGGTTCTTTCCTCACAAGCGCCTTGAGGAGCTCAGAGAGTGGGGCAAAGAGCGAATGGCATCCTACAAGGCGGCGCTGATGTTCAGTGTCTTTTAGCTTTCTTTTGGCTTTCATGATGTCCCTGAGGTACCCCAGGAGCTTGAAACCGTCACCGAATTGTCTGCATCTGAAAAAAAGGGAGCGTAGAACCTCCACGGATCCGCAAATGTTGGGTCATGAAGCCATCCTTTTTGGGGTGTTAAGATGTAATTTTTTTTGTCCCATAAAGGACGTCAAGGTGATGAGGCGCAACAGGATGTGAATCTGAGGCCGCGAAACCAGATGGGCAAGTTGGAGAAGAAGAAGATTTTGGAAAGGCCTTGTGCACACTACAGCCATGGGTGCCACCTATCGGAACCATCTGAATGGGGGATGAACATCCATGAGCACCAGCTTCGTTGGTAAAAGCAGGCTGCCAAGGTGTTCACCCATGCACGTGTCGAATCGAAGCTGGGTACAGGTACAAGAAATGAGCTGCCGAACCTTGGCTTATCAACAGCTGCACACCGAGACTCCGCCACAACGCTGGCATGAAGCGAATCGAAAGGTGTTGCAGAAGTTGATGCGTAGCTCAGAAAGCTTCGGAGTTCCCCCGACTGGGATTCTTTTAAAGGGAAGACCTTCCAGTCGCAGGATCCCTCCTATGTACAGTGATATTTTGCCTACAAGTTGACCCCCTACATTTTGGGCGGGGAAGACATTGTCATAGATGTTTGTTTGGTCTGCGTTTGCAGCTTCCTTTTGGATCGTTTTCACACCTCGTGGAAAAGAGGCCGGTCCTTTTGATCTGATGATGTTGTCGGCGGAAAATTGGCTTCAATCTGCTTAAATCTATTAAATCTATACCTCATACATTCTCAAACAGTGGCTTGATAAGAACAGTTCTTGATCCGCTGATCCTTTCGGACAGAAAGCCACCCAAAGGGCGGCAGTGGAGCCGGTGTCGAAATCTCAGTGCTGTTCATCGGAAACATCCAGAATTTTGAATGGCATCCAGTTGCAACATGACAAGCGACCAGTGAACCACGAATCAATACTGATACTAATGGTATTCGGAAGATGATTTGACAGACTGTCTCAATTATATCTCAATTATATCTCAATTATGTCACAATTTTCCGGTGAATTTCCCCATGGATTTTCTGCCTCAGGTCATGTCGCTTCCAGAGGTGCCATGGAAGGAGCACGTGAAAGCCATGCGCGAGGCGGTCGAATGGTCGAATCGATCGAAAGCCAAGAAACGTGTCGACTTACTAAGGCCATACTAGTATCTGATCATATCTGTGTAACTGTAAAACATAAATAAACATAGTATAAACATAGTATAACTGTCAGTATAACCATATAAACATAGATCAACATCACCCCGAAAAAGTGGAGATATCTGAGAATTCACAGATCGGCGCAGGCCTCGGCACCCCGAGTTTCCGTGGAGCACCTGCATGGTGAATTCTCCGCCAAGGTGGTCTGGGAGATCTGGGAGATCCAAATGGATACGTGATATGGATATGTATGGATATGTTAGGATGGTGAAAATTGTGGATTGTGGATAGTTATGGATAGTTATGGATAGTTATGGATAGTTATGGATAGACTGAAGTTCCAAGAGTTGATGCTTCGTTCTGGGTTTCATGTCCGTTGTGATGGTGAACATAGGCATTCTTGCTGCCAAAGTGGTGCCGCCCTGTCAGCTGCTGGACGCTGTGGATCAGATTAAACTCGCGAAGGAAGAGGCTCAAGAGGAGGCTGGAAGACTAGCTTGGTGCAACTGACTGAACATTGACTATCATTGACTTGTTATTTTCGGCACTGCTAAAATGGGTGGAACCGGTGGAAGCCTGTTTGAAAGCAGCAAAGGTTGGGGAGCTTCAAATTTGGGGACAAGCATGTGGGGTTCAACGGTAAGGAGGGAGATGGTGTATTTTAAAGGGGAAATGGCAGTACATCCGTATAACCAGCAACTCTGAAAATGCAATGAATCAACAGGGATCAGGGATATCTCACCAGGGCTGAATTTTTCACCTCACTTCCGGAGATTTTCATCTGTCTGGATGGCCATGAGTTGGTTTTGCAGACTTCCTCAATGGGTCGATTGGTTCCCCGAAAAAAATCCATGGGAAAAAAGCCATGGCAGCCATGGTTTCCGGTGTTCAGATTTTTCCAAGGCTCGGCAGGCCAAGGAGCGGCGCGCGCAAGAAGAGGAAGCCATGAAGGTGCCGGCGTGACACAAGGGGATCCTCCAAGATGGTAGGATTCATGAAATGGCCATCAACTTTTAGGAGGGATGGACCACTGAAATATGATGACTTTGGGGGTGGTTTATGATGTTTATGGCAGGTTTACCACATTGGCTGATGTTGGTTTGGGGGTGGTTTATGGCAAGACCACATTGGCTGATGTTCTCTGGCAGATGGTAGTAAAAGTTTTGCCACATCCCCAAAGCTGGCAAGGTACTGTATGATAAAAGCCACTGGTGGTTTTAGTGGGAAAATCAACTACTCTAAAATGGATGTGGGTCAAAATGGAAGACCGATGTGGGACCACAGATGTTAGTCTAGTTTAGTATTAACCATCCACAATTTTGGGGTACCTAATTTTGACCCATACCCAAATCAAGAATCATCTAGTTTCATGCAGGCTTTGGAGAAGGAGCGAGATGGCTCCGAGAGGAAGTCAGCCTTGGGCCTTAGCTACTGCATCAAACTCTTGCCCCAAAGCCTTTGACTTCCTGCGAAAAAGTTACCCTCTGGTAAACTAACATAACCATGGAAAATCACCATTTTTAATGGGTAAATCAACGAACTAAATGGCCATGGCATCAATAGCAAGTTTGTTGTTCCAATGATTTTTCCAGGTCCTCACGGCAGACGTTCCGGCTGCGACCTTAGCAAATCGCGCATTCGCGTTGAGCCACAAGTTGCTGCCAGAGAAGAATGGTGTTTCCATGCCCAATTCCTGAGTGCCATGAAAAATTGGGCAGGTTTCCATAGGCTTTGGCTTTGCAAACAAACATGTGACCTTTCTGAATGGCGGTCCTGCCGACGGCAGCCTTGGGTTTTTCCCATTGAACATGTCCCCAAGGCGTGCCAGCGTTGGGCCAAACATGTCCAAAATATGGATAGAAATGTGGGCACCCGATGGCATTGATCATTCCTGGTACTGCACAGCACATCTTTTTTAGGGTCAATATGGGTCAATAATCTGATTCAGGACCTGTGGTTGCTGGTCATTTCCCCACCTGTTTTGTGTGACAGAAAGCTTGAAGCGGGTCAACTAGGCGCCTGAAGCTTCAGCAAGCAAGGTGCGGCCGTGACGTTGGGCAGTTGCCATTGGGGCAGCATCCAGCATCCCAAAGCTTGTTTCGGGGCAAATTCAACTAGCAACATCATAATTTCTATTTTCGAAACATGGCGCGCCAAAGCCAGCCATTTTTTTTGGGCTTCGGCATGAAAATAAGGTACCCCTCATGGTTGGTCATCGTATTTTTCCATAAATTCAACGCGCAATTTTGGGCTATCCCTCCTTTGTTTTTGTTGGAACCTGTAAAGCCATGGATTGATGGATTTGGAGTTCCACCGAAGCCAGATTAGCTCCTCGGTGAAGAATTGCAGGTCCGAACTCGCAAGAAGAAGAAAAAGGCAGACAATGCAGACTGCTTTGATCGTGCCACTTGTATCCACTTGTACCATTCTAATCACTGGAACGATGGTAAGGGGAATCATCCCAAAATGGCCTGATTTCAGGCGACTTATTACATTTGAGCCAGTTATGTGTGTCTCAAATCAAAAAGGAACACCGTGACTTGGAGATGCGTCAAACTCTTGAGGATGTATTGGACTTTCGACAAACAGTGCATTAGAAAAAAGATACCTGCGCGGATGGTGTGAAATGCTCTGCAGGAAGATGTCAACGTTTTCCAAGACTTTGGGAAGGAGCCGCCATGACAACTGCTGATGGGTTCTGACAACAGACTGACAGCACATGGGCCTCTTGACGGGTTACCCCTGAAATCCAACTGAGACATGGCAATTTTAGGGGCCTACCCCATGTTGCCAGATGGAAGGAGCATGATGATGCTCCAATCCAAGAGGTCAAGGTCAATGGAATGGTCCAGTTCTCAGCTCCCGTTTAGATTTCCTGCTTGATAAACATCTGCCAAGCACTGGCAGCTGAGGTCTTCTACAAGTTGAACTATGAACGCTACTGGCAGCACTTCTGCTCAGTTTGTGGTTGTTGTCAAGTGGTTTTGCCGCAAAACATAGGTTATGAATATCCGATGCATTGAATTTTTGACCATTCAACATTTCCATCAACATTGATATTTTGGAAATTTTTGAAATCAATATTTTTTCCATCAAATATCTGATGCTTTGATATTTTTTCCATCAACATTTCCCAAGTCGTGGAGACATCTCCGGCGTTGAAAAATTGGTACCTTCGCGGACCGGATGTGTCTCAAGGTCTGACAGAGACTTACAGCGCTGGGCCGAGGTGAGATTTATTTAGCCCCTAAAATCTGGAGATTCAACATTTACCCTCTTGTAATGACTAACATAGCCATGGGAAATGGCCCATAGAAATAGATGGTTTACCTATTAAAAATAGGGATTTTCCATGGCTATGTTAAATAACCAGATGGTAATGGGAGTATATTAGGGGGGCCCTTTGTTTTTGGCCGCTCGAAAATCATGGAGAATGATGAGGGTTTTTGAGGTCAACATTTCCAGACAAATCCGTATGGGAACTACTGCAACTGCCCTTTTGGAAGCTCACTGTGCAGTCCTTGCAGCACAACATCCGCTATGAGAAATTGCTGTACAAGGAGCGGGGTGAAACGGTGAAAACGGTGAAACGCTTTGCCTCTTTTGAATGCCTCTTTTGAATGCGATGGGCCTTCAATCTACGGTCTTTTTTGGGGGTACCCCGTTGACAAACCTGAGGTCAGAGATCGCTGGCATGAAGACCTTGTGGGTGACCGTTTGCAGCTCAAGATCAGCCACAATCCCTTAGTACGGTGTTGCCCTCAGTGCAACTGGTGGGACTTACCATGATCTCCCATTTCTGGTACGACCTTCATTAGCCTCAGGTAATGAAGGATTTTCCGGCCAACAACAAATAGTCTCCGGCGATGTTCCAGGTAAACACATCTTTTTGCTGATCGAATAGCCAGTTATCATGATTAAATAGCCAGTAATGATGATTCCAAAACCAGATACGCTGCTTAAATAGCCAGTTTTGATGATTCAATAGCCACTTATCATGATTAAATTGCCAATTACGATGATTATATAAATAGCGAATTTTGCTGATGCAATAGCCAGTTATCATGATTCAATAACCACTTATCACGTTTAATATCCATTTCTGACAACAAACTCACCAGTTATCATTATCACGATTAAATAACCAGTTCTGACAACAAACTCACCAGTGTTTATGATGTATTATATAACCGGATGCGCTGCCCAAATAGCCAATTATGATGATTTAATAGCCAAGTGCGATTAAACAACTATATATGATGGTTAAATAGCAAGTTTTGATGAGTCAACAGCCAGTTATCATTTCAAGAACCCGATATGCTGCTTAAACAGTCAGTTATGATAATAACAACACCACTTATCATGATTAAATAACCAGTTTTCATGATTAAAAAACCAGTTATCATGAGGAATGATCCAGTTATGATGATTAAAACGCAAGTTCTGAAAATAAGTTCACCAGGTATATAGGATGATTCAACAACCAGATACCTTGCTTAAATGGCCAGTTGTGATGATCGTTTAGTAGCCAATCATGATGATTTAATAGCCTGTTATGATGGATAAATAATAGCAATTTTTTGATTATTCATTAGCCAGTTATGATGATTCAATAGTCAGTTAACATGACCAAATAGGCAGGTATCATGATGAGATAGCCACTTATCATGATTGAACAGCCTGTTATGATGATAAAATCACCACTTATGATGAATAAAACGCCAGTTACGTGTCTTTTTTTTAAAATAGCAAGTTATGATAAATACATAGCCAGTTATCATAATTTTCCATGGGGGTTTCCTGAAATGGGGGTTACCGGGTAACCCCCAGTCATCCAATTTAGATTTGGATTTTCCATCACCATCCAGCTTTTTGGGCCCATGGAAACCATCCATTTGGCGGCCAAATTCGGAGGTCGAGGAGCCAACGCTATAGACCCACCTCTGTGTCCACTTCTTTGCAGCTCAAGGAGCGCTGGGTCGCGTCGCCTCCCGTATTGGGCCGCAGATGTTTCCAGCCGTCTGAGGCGTTGAAGGATGTTTTTTAGGTTGTTTTTTAGGTTGTTTTTTTCCCCCCGGAAAGCATCATGATCTGGTTGGTGGTTTGAACTATTCATAGTTTCAACCATTTTGAGAGGATGATTCTCCAATGACGAGCATATGTTTTCAGGAAAGTTGAAACCACCAACCAGACAATAAATGGTACTATATAATTGTGGTTTCTGATTGCAAAATCGTATGTGTGAAGCCTCTGGAAGTTTGGTGCCCTGGAGGACTTGCAAAAACAGATAGCTCCGAAGGACTTGGGTAGCTTGAGAAAGGGAGACGTTTCTCGTTCCAACTGGAAAGCTTTTGCTTGAAAGATTCTGAATGTGGTTTTCGTTTCCCAACTTCTGCCTTTTGGCATGCGCCAAACTGGCATACTGTGATGAGATATTGCCTCTGTCCTTTGACAGGAAAACAAGAAAAAGAAAATGATGACGGAACTGGCCAGCAAGTCGTGAAATGCTCAGAGAAGACTGAACATCTCAGTAGTGCAACCGCAAGGCGCTGCCAGAAATTCTGGTGGATGTTTTTTTTTTTGGATTTCTTGGGGTTTGAGGGTTCCAGCCAGTTCCAGCTGCAGGGATGGTGGGCTTTTTGGAGCCATCTTTGGAAGGTCGCTGGCTTTGGAAATGGATGAATGATGCCTGTTTCTGAAGATCAAAAGATAGATCACTAGTTGGTTTGTTTTTTGCAGAGATGGTCATTCTTCCAAACCATCTTTCGCCAGGGATGAGGGTGCGCCAGCAAAGGAGGAAACTGAAGAGTTCAACGACTTTGGGCTTCGCGAGGTGGCAGACGATGCTTCCGCTCCAAGGCGGGTCAGACAGGAAATCCAAAAATGTCCAACCAGTGGGGTTTACATGGGCATTTTTACACAGAGTATTTATGTGGGGCGTGTGGTTTAGATGGGGAAACAACACTTTTTTTTCCCCTCCAAATTTCAGTTTTGTTCCTGCAAAAACGGTGGGCAAAAACGGACTGCAGGAGCGAGTCCGGCGACGTGCCCGAGAGGCCTCTCTGTGGCCACGTTATAGATCTGAAAATGTGGGGATTTACCAGCAATTTATGGATTCTTGAATGAACTTTGATAGGGAAAAGGATGATTACCCGGGGGAAATAGTCATCATCAATAGCCAGTGGAGTTTTGGGGCATCTAATCAGACAAAGCCACTGACAGTAATCCGATGTTTGATACGTGGTGTGTTGGGATTGGCTTTGCATGGCTTTGCCACATTCATTCTCACTTGGATTCTATCCTCATTTTGGATGGGTATAAAGCCTGTTTTTTCTTGGTAAATGGGGATCGGATCTACTGCATCAATTCAGCCATTGGTTCGGTGGTTCGCTTGCTGTTTGGAAATGTTGGGGGTGCCAGTGATAGTCCTTTTGAGGGTGATCCTGATATTCCAAAGCAAACCAAACCACCAGTCACAACCTGTGTAATTTTCACTTTGACATGGACTCCGAAGAATAGAAGAATCAGGTTTGGAAGACGCATTTTCAGCATTTTCCTATGAGATTTGCCCATTCTTTGGGGGGTCTATGTCAGATTCGGGAGTGGTCACCCCAAGGCAAGACACCTCAGCCTCCAGTCGAAGAAAGCTCTCGCAACTGGAGGATCGCGGTGAAAATCAGTTTCCCAAAGGTTTGGAAACACGGGTGAACTAAAGTCACTTACCCTCTGGTTATGACTAACATAGCCATGGAAATGGCCCATTTATGGATGATTTTCCCATTAAAACCTCCATTTATAAGGGATTTTCCATGGCTATGTTAAATAACCAGATGGTATATAATAGGGAAAACAGTGGAGGATTTTTCTATTTTCTGCTTCTCTTTGTGTTGTCAGAAAAAATCCGGTGGTGGCAACTTAACCGTTAAATTATTGGGAGCGGATGCTCCAACTGATTTCCGTGGGCCTTTTTTGGACCGGCCTATGAAAAACTGGTGGATGCCACTGGTGATTGCAGCATTTCTAGCACCAAATGCAATACCATATATATATATATATATGTTTATGTGTGCACATATATATATACACACATATATATATAAATAGAGATACCCAAATACGTCTAGAGGTATATAGAGACATATATGATATATAGATAGAAAAATAGATAGATGGATGGATGGATGGATGGATGGATAGATAGATACACCTTAACGAAATTGATCGCCCCATAACCACATGGTCTGCCGCTACACCAGGACCAACATGACTTCACGGGCGAGGAAGGTCCCCTCCTTAGCCACACTGTCCTATGCTGCCCTGGATGAATGGATGTGTCTGGACTTTTTCATTCTAAGTTCAATGAATTTTCAATGGATTGGCTGATTGGCTATAGAAGAAAAGCTTTTCCTTTTTTTGTTCCATACCTTTGATATTGATGATGTAACTTCAATGTCTACCCAAATCGCTGAGGAGCCACAGATCCACCGGCTTCTCGAGGCGGCTCAGCCTTCTCCAGGGAGAGTCAAAAAGGGGGATGAAACCACATTACTTTCGAACCATCAACAGGGGCTGCTTAATATGGTAGTTTGGAACCACATTTTACATTGCTTAATCATAGCTTAATAATATGGTTAGTTCCACTATTAACCACTACCATATTATATGGAACCAATATGGTAGTTGTAACAGTTGTAGTGGTAGCCTGGTCGTGGTTGTCCTAAATTGGCAGGTCGATCTCTTCAGGTGCGGCTCCCTGAGATGACATGAGATGTGAGATCTTGTGAGATCCGAGCGAGCCAAGGGCATCAAAACCAAAGCAAACAGAAAACATGTTTGATTTTTAAAGACAAACAGATATTTATATATATATTTAATGATATTTATATATGTGTTTATTATCTAAGGGCTCTTCAAGCAAAATGAGTTCAGAACCGTGCCCATGACAAGTTTAACTTGTACTCCCTAGATGAAATACTCACTAGAAACCGTGGTCAAGTCTAAGGATTGGATCCATTTTTGGGGCGTCCATTGACATTTTTGTCAGGGATCCAGTGCTTGGTTAAACAACAATCAGTGTGTATGAGTATACTATAATACAATTATGCAGAATTATCCCCAGTGACTATTACAATGGGTAAAACCCATCCCCATACACTATATACACATCCAGCGTCTATAATCATATATTGTAAGTAACTTACTTATGGTTTGGATATGTATATATATAATATTTTATATTACGATAATATATATATATATAACATATAATGCAATATGATATAGTATAGTATAATATGATATGATATGATATAATATCATATGACATGATAATGTAATAATATAATACAATATAATAAAATATAATATAACATAATATGATATAATGTAATATAAAATCATATAACATAATATAATACAATATAAGCAGGCAATACAATATAATCTATTTTAATATAACATAATATAATGCAATATAATATAATATACTATAATATAATATAATACAATATAATATGATATAATACACTACAATATGATATGATATAATATAATACAATACAATATGATATAATATAATATAATACAATATGATATAATATAATATAATACAATATAATATATTATAACAAAACACAATATAATACAATATAATGTAATCTAATACAATATAATATAATATGATATGATATAATATAATATAACATAATATAATGGAATGTAATAATGTAATGTAATGTAATGTAATGTAATGTAATGTAATGTAATGTAATGTAATGTAATGTATGTCATTCCTGTGACTGGCCGCCAAGATGCCAACGACGATGGCATTGCTGCTCTTTCGCAATGCCGAGCGACTGCATGGCGGAGAGGTCACAGACTCAATGCGAGATTCTAAAGTTTCCAAATTTCACTTTTCATTTTTGAACAAAAAGAGTTATATAATCCCCATTTCCGAATCAATCTCCACATATCCATTTTCAACAGACTGTTTCTTTTGCTCTTGATTTCTTCAATCTGATCATGTTTTCCTCTACAGTCGGTTGTGGATCCGTAGCGCCATTTTGAAAACTCACCTTGCTGAGACCATGTTCATCAAGCGTTGGCCACCTGCGGGCGGACTCAAGGACTGTAGATGTGACATCTAGAAGATAAGGAACATACTGCCGACTGGTGACGAGGATTTTTCCAGCTTGTAAACATGTCTTGATTTAACTTATCATAAACTCTTAGCAATTGAACATCCCGAATCCCAACCATGGAGCGACACGCTGTCTAGCTGGAATTTTTCAGCCATGTGACGGCAGCTTCAGTTTGGGCCGCCTCGCGAACAGGAATTGCTTCAGTTGGCTGGCCAGGTTCGGGAGGGCTTTTGATCAAAGGATTTGCTATCCATGAAGTTTGAATCATTCATACTTACTCATAGTGAATAGATTTTGAATCATTTTTTTTAATTTTGATTCATTATTTAGGTATGGGTCAAAATTAGGTACCCCGATAATTGGATGGTTAATACTAAACTAGACATTTCCATCTATGGTTCCACATCGGTCTTCCATTTTGACCCACATCCATTTGAATCAACCATGTTTAATGAAACATTACTTGAATAGATAGTGAATAGATTACTCATTAAACATTATTTGAATCAACCATGTTTAATGGGGGCTCTGGAAGATATGCCACCAAAATCTCCTCGCAGCGATGTGGCAGGCTTGCAAACCAGCTTGCAGCTCAGATCCAGTGATGGCCTGGTTTGAACGGATCGTCCCCCATTGAAACGGATACTGTAGTGTTGTATATATATCATTATATATCATTATATATATATGCATACATCTATATGTTAAAACACACATATATATAGATATATATATATAGATATATATATATAGATATATATATATATATAGATATAATATTAACATGCCTTGAACTGCTGAACGGAAAGCTCCATTTTTCTGCTTGTTGCCCTGGCTTCCGCGAGGTCGTGGCGCCTGCAAGGGCGCTTTACGATGTGAACATGAAGCCGCTGTTGTCGCTGGACGAGGTTCCGCCGGCGGAAACCGGACGATGGTTGCCACTTGCGCAGATTTTTTTTTGGAGTTCCTGGGACATGTTGTGGAAATTGTGTTGTTGTTGATGTTGATGTTGATGTTGCTGTTGATGTTGATGTTGTTGTTGTTGTTGTTGTTTTCGATACACCCATGGTTTTGTGGCCAGTGGCTTGCGGATATTTGTGACCGACTTTACTCACAGGTGCAACCGGGTGGCACATACCTCGTGAAAGGACTGGAGGCCGCTGAAAGTCTTCACAACTGGGAGAACTTTTAGAGGAAACCCAGATTTTTACCAACAAAAAAGAGGGGCTTACCATGGTTTTACCATCATTTATAGCGGTTTTACATGGTTTTACTATAATCTAAGACAGTTTTCGTTGAATTTTCCCTTCAACCTCTGGTGATTCGGATCAAGCTCTGGTTTTCGCTCGCTGCCACCAGGCGTTCGATCCTCCGAAGCTGTTCTTCAACCACGATCCGGTGGAGGCTCCACAGGTGCCCTCTCTCCGGAATCTTATCAAGGCTGGAGCTGGAGATTTTTGGGGCCATGGCTTCCTACCCCTGAAATCGTCCTGGGGCGTCCTTGGAGTTTCAACATTTTCGGAAAATCCCATTCTTCCGGAAATAACCTCACATAAATCGGGGAATATATATATATATATTTATCCCTTATGACTTGGGACAAAGCCGTTTAATACACGTCATTGGTTTAACTACTCATCTGGAGTATTTCTTTTCCCTATATATATATTGCCTATAGTTCTAGAGTTTCTGTAGATAACAAAGCACCCGGTTTTTGGTGGCCGCCCCCCCGTTGAGGCCAAAGAAACCGTTGCGGGTGAACGTGATGTCCTGGATCAGTTCTCCCAGGTGGATGAACAGCGAACAGATAAGGAAAGTCATTTGTAAATAGGAAACATAACATGTATATATATATGCATGTATATACTTATATAAGAATATATACATATAATAATATATATATATATGTAAATATATACTTATGTGCTTGTATATCCTTGAGAATGAAGCAACAATACTGGGTACACACACACACACATATATATATATATCAATCGATTGGGGATATTGATAACTATTTGCCAACATGTATCTCGTGTCCAGAAATTGGGGAGCTGTTTTCAAACACACCCATACTGTGGATGGGCCAGCGAAATCCTGCACCACCTTGCATGGTTTGAAACCCTATAAATAATGGGATAAACCATCTATCAACTGGTGCAGGATTTCGCAACCATCCACAGTATGTTGATGTTTATCACCATTAGAAACAGGGATGCATAGGCTGTAAAATATGGGGGACCGTCGGACCGGACCTTGGGCCTCCCAGAGATTTCGGGATTTAGGGGGGCACACCAAGGTGGTTGGTATGGGAATCTCTTGAGTGGGCAGGTGCCTTCGTATGCCTCCCAGCAGCTGCGCGTCTGGCTCTTACTGGATGGGTCAAACTAGGATACTGATTTCACATCCAACCAACAGCATTTCAAATATCATGAACTTTGAACTTTGGAATTTCAGCCAACAAGCAGCAAATGTGGAGAACTTATATATATATATATTTACACACACACATATATATATATTGCGAATGTTTAGTGGGATCCCCAATCACACCTTACCGGAAAGCTGAACCCTGCCAGCCTGATCAACCCTATGCAGAGACCCTGCTGCTGCTTCCTGTTTCACCCGTAGCTCCTACCAAGGCTCAATGCCCTGTCCCGCCCACCACTAAGGACGGCGAGGCGGCCGGCGATGGATGCAAGCAGTGAAAAGCTGTTAAAGGTCAATGGAACCTGAGACATGGATGTGTATGACAAGTGGTTTCACACTGGTCAAAAATCAAGAAGATTAAAAAGTTTATTTCCCATCACATCCATGTTCCTTGGAAGCAGTTCCATCTTTCAGCCACTGCAACCGCTCACGCTTGGAAGCTCTCTGACGCAAGCTTTCTCCTTCGTCAAACAAAGTATATCGCCCTGACCTCAAGCATTCCCGCAACATGCCTGAATCCATACTCTTTGTCAAGGAGTCAGCCAGCATAGCCTGAGTGCTTATCCAACGCATAGCTACGTTCTCTCTAAGGCGCTCACGTATGAGCAAACATTCTAAAGTTGTTCTGTACTCTGTACAGACTGGGACAGAGGTCTTTGTTGCCAGATCGTAGACGCTCTTGCAATCAGTCACTGCGCTGGAAGTGGGTGCTTTGGCCAAAACTTGACTAGGATTCGCCCAGTCTACTGCCGGATCTTTCAACCATTCCCACATCACTCTGATGTATCCCAATCTGTCCAGGGCTGAGCTGAGTGCCATCGATTCTGCACTTAAAGTTGAAGTTACAACTCGAGGTATTTTCCGTGAGCTCCATGCAATGGGGCAGACGACAGTGCGCTCATTTTGAGCCAGCCGAGTGTCCGTTGAAAATATCAACGTTCCCTGACGTGAAGACAAATCCTTAGAAGTTGAAAAAGAAGCATCAGAAAAGGCACAAAAAGCAACACGATCTTCAGGAATAGGTACCAACATCAAACAAACCGGATGAGTTTTTCCTTCATATAACACTCGATTGGCTTCAATGAGATGTCTCACTTTGGCTCTTGTTACAATGGCCTGCAATTGGCCGGTTTTCGCAGCCAAGTCGGGACGGGTGTGCACTGCTCCATACTGTAAACTGCCGCACAACCGGCGAAGCTGTTGTCGCTCCACCTCTGTGACATTTTCTTCGGGTTGTCCTCTTCTATTTCGGGAAATTTCTATGGGCTCTATCTTTTGGAGGTACCCCATCTGATCCATCTCAATAGTCCCATCATCCCACTGCTTATAGTGGACCCCACAAAAATCAAATTCCCTCTCATTATAAGCCCCGAAATCATAGATACTCCGAAGTTTGGCAATGACCCCTTTAAAATATTCATCACCTGCACCGATGCCATCGTCAACATGAATACCCAAAACTCCTCTAACCTTAGGTTTGCCTTTGGCATCAGGTGTCACCAAACTAAACAGGCAACCATCCATGGGACATGTCAAGAAGCCCAGCGATTCCAACGTTGCTTTGAAGGCCCGATACCACAAAAAGGGAGCATCTACCCTGCCATAGGCCCCCCCCTCTAAACCACATTGGTCACCCTCTTTCATATGCAGGGCTTTTCGGATTTCTCCCGGTGGATGAATTCCAAGAGGTCTGCCATCACCTTCCCCTTTGAGAAAGGCTGTTGAAATGTCAAAGTTAATCAGATCCCATCGGCAACTGGCAGCTTTCTGAAGCAACAGCTGTTTGGCATCCTTGGAAAGAGTTGGAGCGTCATTTGGTACCACACCGATACCAGGATCTTCAAAACCCAATATGATCAGGCGAGCCTTTGCTCTGCGCTCGGTGTTGCCAGGCAGAGGATCCTTCCAAGTCAGGAGCCACCGACACCTCATCACTTGTTCTGGATGCAAGGTGCCTTTGGCCAAACGTTTCACTGTGCCATGATCCAACCAAGCCTTGACCTCCTTTTGTTTTGCCACATCAAACAATTTCTGATCACTGGGACCCAACCTCCGATAGTCGACTTCAACCCTCTTCTTTCGATCCCCTGTTGCAATAAAAACATCCTCAAAAACTTGGGGGTTCTGACAAAGGAGATCAGCCACCGGTGTTTCCATGTCATGGTCTACCAGGTTTAACTCCCAAACCCCACAACCATCCTCACACACTTCTAAATCATCCCCAAAAACACACAGACCATCATCACTATCCGGAACAGGAACAAACCTACCATCATTCAGGTCAGGGGTTTCTTCAACCTGTTGAGGGGGTTCTTCGGAAGCTTCATCCATAGGCTCGGAAACACCACTCGGAAATTGCTCCCCGTCTGGTTGACTTTCCAGAGGAGTCGTTGGAGCATATGAAAATTCGGAAACCGGTGGCTCAGGAATATGTATGCCAGCTGCCATGTTTTCATGAGGTTCTACTTCAGGGTTCCCATTTTCGGGGGTTCCAGGGCCCATGCCTCCACTACTCCCCAAATCAATAAACCCTCTTCCCTGTGGTTTCTCATCCCGAACTTCCCCATTTTCATCTCTAGGCAGATTGGCATATTCCCTCAAGGATGCTGGTCGGATGTGTTCGGGACTGGCACGGATGACACGTCCAAGGTGACTAAGCCAGATGACTTTGGGCTTCTCTGAAACAATGACCTGTGCAGGACCATACCACCTACCCCGCTCGATACGATTGTTTCCCTTTGTTCGTCGCCAATATAAGACCCAGTCACCTTTTTCATATTCTACCTTACCTGGCCGACTCTGTCGCAAGAGAGCTCGTCGAAATGACGAGTCGTTGTCTGCCTGTACAAAGGCTCTCCGGGCACTCTCCCTACGCTGCAAGGCCGCTCGAAAACGGATACCCTCTGGGGACGAGCTCTCTGCAAGGCTGTGACTGGCCGCATCGAAGTCTGAGGTAAGAGAGCCTGGAAGGCGCCTTGACTTTCCCAGTAGACATTGCTCTGGGGTAAAGCCATTGACTCGGCTCAAGGAATTCTTAGCAGCAAACGCTTGACGCAAACATCGAGAAAAATCCTCAACAGTGAGGATACTTTGATCCTTCTCCATACGAGTCAACATATTTTTGATGATGCGTCCATGCGCCTCAGCTCTACCATTCTGCCAATGCGACTCAGCAGCTGTCATTGATACCCTGATTCCCTCACTTTGGAGAGCAGCGGACCATTCGTCACTGATGTATTCCCCTGCCGGGTCCAAGTACAGCAACGTGCATGGTCCGGCCCATTGGACCCAGGCTTGTAGGAAGACTCGAATTTGGTCCTCAACCTTTCGCGCACACACTGCACCTAGATGATACAAGGTAGACTCATCAATGAAATGCATGAAATGAAAAGTCTTCCCCTGGGCATTTGTCCAATAAGCCCCATCGGCTCCGACAACATCATTGAAATCCAGGTTTTCATGAATGCGACTTGGTTGGGACAACTTTGGTCGATTTTGGGTTTCAACACAAGTATCACAACTCATATCTTTCGCCCCGGCTACAATCTCAGGCTTAGCCCCTCGTTCCGTGAGAAAACGAACCATCTTATCAGGATCAGGATGACCAAGATTGTTGTGCAAACGCCTAAGCTCAACTTGTTCCCCCTTATCCAACATGAGAAACCCAGGCCCCGATTTAGGGATAACTCGGGGGACCCATGCAAAATTTTCCCCATTGGAATTGGAGGGCTTGGCCATGACTTGATCTTCATGTGGAACGCAGACCGGAGACTGGCCTTCGGCACTGTCTCGGTCGGAACTGACAGCGGCACTCGGAGGATCCACCACAACACCATCTTCATCCTTAATCCCAAAAATAGAGAGTGAAATTCTGGCTGCCCCAGTGGACCTAATCTGCCGAGCACGTGTGAGCGTGCTCCATTTTTCGGGAGGCCCCAAATCAACAATCTCCCCCGAGTTGCGTGCCACCAAGACTGTTTTCCGCCAGGGAAACACTTCACAGTTTGCTGCGGCCGGCTGGATACGGTGTCTGTCTGTACCCCGGCATGCAACCACCAGTTTCACTGTCATGTCAGGCACCAGTTGTTGAACCATTCGGAACACGGCATCACCCTCTTCCCCTTTATAGAAAGCATTTCCTACTCTTGGGGTGGAATGTCCAGCTTGACGGAACACATCATGCCATGTGGGTGCTTTGCCATACAGTGAATTTTCTGGTTGTTTCAAGCTGACGCGACGTCTTTTCTGGAGCTGCAATGCCTCTTGTGCCATTTCGGGACGCTCGTGATCCTCAAGGCCTAAAACCATTTCTTCTAAAACCAAAGGAGTTTCCCGATGTCGGGATTCGGCCAAAAGAACCCTAGCAACTCGCCGTGCGAACTGTGAGGTGTATGTTTGTGCATAGTGTGACACTGTTTTCCATGAACCCTCATGTTTGAACTTTCCTTGAATTGGTTGGTGATCATGATCACCTCGACATGTTTGTGTGTTGAGATTCAAAAAGAGTGTTCGACATGTGGTGTTTAAAGTGGTCCTTTTCCTGAGAAAACCTGAGGCTGAAGGCAATCTAAGCTTCCCAACCTGGCACATATCAAAAGTGGCTGGCAGCGTTCCCAGAGCCATGTCGGACAGTTCCGGCTGAGCAGTCATCTCTGATCCTTGTGGTTGTTCATGATGGTAGTGCCGTGACTGACTCACCTGATGAAGGTACAACTGATTACATAACATCAAATGTGGTATATCAGCTTCCCTCCGTTCCATGATTTGATCCAACATCTTTACACTTCGTCCCATGTTGAACCTTGAGAAGTTTCCCCATAGTTTGCATTCGGGTGCTACCCATATGTTGCGGGGTTCCAACAAGTAAATCCATGACCACAGTTTCTTCTGACCCGATGATGTTCCCAGATCCCCATCTTGCTTGGTAAATCGAACTGCTCTACCCCCCAAAAGATTAACTTGCTTGGTTAATTGGGACTCAGTATCGCAGTAGACTTCAAGAAGATCGATCCCATTGGTGGTCTTGGTCATACTTTTCTTTAAATTGGAATTCCCCAACATGTTGAGATTCTTTCCCCGACATTTATATACCCGTTCACTTTTGAACACATATGCCGGATCTTTTTTGAGTGTGGACAAATCGCCCTCGATTTGGTGGGTAAGATTATTCAATTTCTCTGCCATCTGGATCAGTTGCTCTCCGGATGTTGAAACACTTCGGTGCCCGACGTCTCCTTCTGCAGCTCGCGCTGCAAGATGGCAATCTGTGTCTGAATCTGCACGATCTTCTCCTTGTTGGGCTGGGTCTCCATCTTGGTCGTTGGATTGTCGAGGACCCTCTTGCCCTTGTTCCCCTCGCATGGAACCGATGTTTCCACCGGTATCTGGGTCCATTCCTCGAGATCGGACTGCTTGTCCTTCTCCTTGAGCTTGCCCTGACTGATCGGCTGAGGCACTGTGTTCGAGGCCATCGAAGACATCGGCGGCACTGGCATCTGCGGTGGTGTCATCGGAGGGCCCTGTGAAGTCGAAGGACTCCCCTGTCGGCCACGTCTCTTGGCCTCCTCGCTGGCCGCTCGACGAGCTCGACTGTACATCTGAAAACTTCGAACCCACGAGGACACCCCTCTGCGGTTCCACATCTGGTTGACATAGCCCTGGTCCAGTTCGTAGATGGCCGCGAAGCTCTTTGAAGCATGCTTGCCCGATGGAGCTTTGAGATACCCCCAATCCGTGAGAGTATTGATATCCGGAGGCCTCACCAAGGCCTGCGGAAGATCTCCGTGGGTGTGATAGCCCATCAGATTTCCATCCATGGGCGTGGTCAGCATGCGGTCGAGATAGTTCGGCCCTTGGAGATTCGCCATGTCGACCAGATGCGGTCTCACTGAAAATACCCCGGGCTGGACGATCTTGGTCACTCAGAAGAGCTGCGTTGCACGCAGAATCTTTTCGGTTCACTCGGCTCATACCTTGGTGATCATTAACTGAATTTTCCTTAGGAAACATGTTCTGAATTCCATCCTGAGTGGACATGTCATGCATATGGTGGGTGACGGCAGCATGAACCTGTGGCGTTTTCATGTTGTCATGTTTTGAATCATTCAGTTTGTCTCCAAGTGTTCCATCCGTTTTCAATGACATTGTTCCGTTTTCATGTCTCGTTTCGTTTGTGAATGATTCCTCAGTGGGTGCACAGAGTGTGTGTGAAGGTGCATCACTCAGGTGGGGAGTTTTGTTCAACAAATCAGTCACCTTCACTCCCAGCAGATTTTTCCGGACATGAAATAAAGGAATGGTCTCTTCACAACCACGAAAACCCAAACACTTTCCTTCAACATCAATAATACCCTTCAACCCTTTCAAAATGGCACTTGAGATCAGGAAAGGAGTATGTCCCGGCACGACTTCAATTCGAAGCCATCCTTTTTGCGCGCGAGGGAGCATGACAGCACAATTGCTCGTCAGTTTGCCAGCATTGCCAAACTTGAAAACAACACCTTCCGAGGGGACCTGCATAACCCTCTTTCCAATTTGGGGGGGTAAACTGCGAACCAACTTCCTCAACCGTTCAGCCCCTATGACGGCACGGCTGGCACCAGTGTCGATGATTGCTTCATCATCGGCCTCTTCTGCGCTAAAAATTGAAACAGCAGGTGCGGACGTCGTACCTGCATTCTTCAAATCCAGTGGATGGGCTTCGAAAGACACAGCAGCTCGAGCGTCGCAGGACATGTCATGTTTCCTACAACAACTTAAAAGTTTGTGGGTCAAGTTCATGGACCATTGTGTTGTTCCCAAAAAGCAACATTCAACCCGATCCGAACACTCAGCATGAAAAACATGTCCATGAATTTTTCCCAAGTCCTCCAGGTATGCCACAGCGCCCTGAGGAAGGTCATCAACGACTTCCACAGCAGCATCAAGCCCGATGTCCTCCGTGATGACCATCACCTCCTCATCGGTCTGAAGGATGCCCGTGAAGGATTCCATCTCATTTGGCTTTTTGCCCAAGCCTCCAGGAGTAGGAGTGGAAGAGAGAGGGCATTCTCTCTTCCAGTGACCGGCTCGTCCACATCGCCGGCAAGTGGAGTTCGCTATGCGATCTGCCAGGCTCCTGCGGCGACCCCCAAAGCTCTGATTGCCCTGAGCTCCAAAACGAGCACCACCCCCAGGAGACTTTCCCTTCTTGCCCTTTCCACGGCCTTTGGACCCCGTCACTGGCCAGAAACCACGGCCCTTGGCCTTGTCTCTCAGGCGCTGCCTGGCTTCCTGATAACTGGTAAAACAGGCAGCCAGGTCCTGACTTTCCTGACAGGCAGTCAGGATCTGCTCCTCGAACTCCTGTATGAACATGGCATCATCGTCACCACTTTCAAGCAGTTGCTGCATCAGGACGTCTTCATCCATCTCTTCCTCTTCCTGGTAGTAGATCGGCTCTTCATCAACATGGTGCACATCATAGGTCTTTGTGCGGCCCTGAGTTTTGCCCTGGGTCTGCAAGTCCTGGAAAAACTTCGATCCCAACAACCGGATGCTCTTTCGAGCCAGATCATAAGAAAGATTTCCTGCACAATCCAATATGATCTTTTTGCGATCTTCGGCACCAAGGACACTTTGACGAAGGAGCACGTATGCTCTGACATCTTCCAGCTGCACCTTTTGGCTCATCAGCTCCTCGAAGGCAGCATCATGCCGAGCCAAATAGGAGTCATTTGACTCATCACTTTTCTGCGAGGTCATGTACAAGGCTTTCTCAAACAAGTCAAATTTCTCCTCACTCGGAAGACGACCCCATTCTCCTCCGAGGGCCTCCACCAAGTACTTGACCCCGTCCTTGGACTTCAGGCGACCAGGGTCCAAACGTGACACCTTCTGAAAGGCTACCCCTTCAACTGCCATCGCAGCCCTTGGAGCAAGTTGATCCAGGTATTCGGCTGGCCACAGTTCTCGCAAGAACTGAAGCTTCTTGGAGTAGGTGCGAACATCTGTTTCGCCAGGTGTGAATCGTGGAATCTGATTCCACGGCACCATGGATCCCGGCAACCCAGATCCCGCTGCTTGCGCGTCCGCTGTAGAACCCTCCATGGCTCAGGTCTTTCCTAAGGAAAACTGTGTTGTACCTACCCCAGGTAAACAAATCCCCCTTAAGGAGCCTGTGATTACGCGGCAGCCCAAAGCTCCGCTACCAATGCGAATGTTTAGTGGGATCCCCAATCACACCTTACCGGAAAGCTGAACCCTGCCAGCCTGATCAACCCTATGCAGAGACCCTGCTGCTGCTTCCTGTTTCACCCGTAGCTCCTACCAAGGCTCAATGCCCTGTCCCGCCCACCACTAAGGACGGCGAGGCGGCCGGCGATGGATGCAAGCAGTGAAAAGCTGTTAAAGGTCAATGGAACCTGAGACATGGATGTGTATGACAAGTGGTTTCACAATATATATACATACATGTATACTCATATATACGTTCATTTGCCCACTGGGTCACTGGAAATAGGCTGCCCATGGTCGCCCATCGAGGCATCGGTGGAGAAAGAAGCGTTGCCTACTGCGGATTCACCGCCCTGGCTGTGGGAGACCTGGTTTGGGTCCCGGGGCCCCGTCCCGTCCGACGTCCCGTCCTGGCTTTGCCCAAAAATGGAGGTTCGGATAGGGCTACCCCCAGTCATCCATTTGAGTGGGATTTTCCATGAAATTTTTCACCATCCATAACAAACCCTGTACCCCCATGACTATGGAAACCTCCAAATGAGTAGGATGATAACTCTGATAAATTTTGAGTATCTAATTTTCAGTCAAACATAACTTGGAGCACCAGATTTTGGCACTTGGAAGATCAGGTCAGACATGTCAAGGTTTAAATTTGTGAAAAATGCTAGGTCCAGATATGGCCCGCTGGTCTTTCCTCAAAAAGCGCGAGAATGGCAGGCGAGGATCAAGGGTGTGTGCTGAGATTTGCGTACATAGCACAAGTCGTATCGCACCTACTCATGTTTGTGATGCTCCAGCAAAACCATCAAAGGGATTCAGTTTATAAAGTTTATAGCCTATGAAGATTCCGGTCCAGCATTCTTTTATGGGAATTTCATTTGAGAAGCAGCCAATCCCTACCCCAAGTCTGGGTATCCTAGTGGCTTGGATCCATAAATTTACCAATTGATGCTCGTCGCAGACATGAACGTGCTCGTTTATGAGCCATTATTGTTATCATTGTTATCATTGTATACCATTGTGAATATCAGGATGATCAATCCCATGATCGTTACATCCTCCAATCGTTCGACTTTCCATCAATTCACCGAAAATTCCCCATGATGTTCATTTACATTTGGATTTTCCATAATTTCCCTACTATATACAGTATCCCCAGCGTCTGTCTGGTTTTTTCCGAATGCCCCAGCGTCTGTGGAGAACTGGCCACTGGCCGTTTTCACGTTGCGGCAGTTGAACGATCCCTTGCAGCAAGCTCTGAGCTGGAGCTGCCAAGGCACCTTGGAGGTTTCCTAAGTGGGGGTACCCCGAAATTATCGCTGCCGACCATGGCCGTCATTCGACCCCCAAATCATCCAGCCGTCATTCGACCATGGCCCCTCGTATTGAAACCTATGGTGACGACTGGGGAGACAATTTTTGGTAAATCTGAAAATCCCAAATGGCAAAATTGACTAAGCTCCGCGAAATGGTGATTCACGGATGTGGAACCAGGAGGATGGGAACATAGTTGAGTCACACAGAGCTATACAATGCTATACACAGTTCTAGGGTTTGGTTCCCTTTTGAAAAGAGCATTGGTCGACTGCATCGAGGATTGGATCCGTTGGAACAGCCAGGACCTTCCCACAGACACTTCTACTGGCACGAATGGTCACCCGTGTCTCGGCGGAGTCAACTAGGGATGACGAGGAACTTGGAGACCTATGGATCATGCGTACTAATATGTTAGATGATGTTAGATGTCTATAGCTATATCTAGATGTTTTCTAGTCGCTACACTTACAATATGTATTTTGTAGAACACTATAATATATATATTTAATATGTAGATTATATGATGTTATACACATATATGTGTGCGTATACATATGCACACTACATATATACACAATGATATGTAGATCCATAATATATATATATAGATAGTATATCTCTTGCAACATCCCAGCTATAAAGACAACCCAGTTGCGAATCACTTTTGACCCAGTCGGCCAAGGTCTTGCAGACTCGAATCCATCACAAACGGATCGATCGCTTCGCAAGCACCGGATCCTTTTGACGAGACACGAACAGGCTGTGACATGAAACATACAGGAATTTCCCATATGGCATGAACATCCAGCTAGACAGCTAGCACCTATTATCAACTATTCTGATTGGAAGTTTAAGATGCCAATGACCGTCCGCATTTTTTTGTGGTGTCTCTTTTTTTGCCACCTCTCTTTGGGAGAAGACCTGATGTTCCAAATTGAATCCTTTCCCAAATACCTGGATGGGAAGACATAGCGAAGACATAGCGAAGACATAGCGAAGACAAATCTAGTGACGTCTCACCGAGTGATTTTTCGTTAACGACTCGCGTGGTCTCTCGACCAGTCCCTCCGATTGGAGGGCCCGGAGGAACGAACTTTGTTTCGATGCCGGCAGTTCGACCACAGGAAAAGCTCTTCAGCGCGACTGAGAACAACACATGGGGGGTTCTTAAAATGGGGGATCCCCAATAGCTGGATGGTTTATCATGGAAAATCCTGTCCAAGTGGATGATTTGATGATTTGGGGCTACCCTCATTTTAGGAAGACTCCACATTCTCCCACTTGATATATGCTTCCAACTGGGTCAAAAAAGCATCCACATCCGCAGTCAGAATGAGATCAAACCTCTGCGCCGCCGGCGTGGCCCTTGCATGGCTTGGACCTTGGGTATGCTGGGTATGCTGGGTCTGGTTGGTGGGTAAAGCTTTCGAAACTTCAACTTTGTGTCGAGTTTGATGAATAAATGGTCAGGCTTGTTTTCTGGGCTGGAATTCGACCATTTCAAATTGGAAGGTCAAAATTTGGATACGGTATGCTCACATTTGAAAATTTTGTATCCAATTTTGAGCCTCATCCACTTCTGGTCGACATCCATGCACTCGAGGCGCCTGTCGAGCCAAAGCCATGTGAGGAGTAGCTGAGCTCAGACACAAAATGAGTCTGAAAATGACGCATACCACATTATATGGCAATATTTGAAGGGGAAGATGATGATTGTGGTTTTGAGTGGCCTGGTAAACCCAATTCTTGAACACGGATTTCTGGTATAGGGATGTATAGGGTATACCCGTGTATTACCACCATGTTCGGACAAACTCAACTGCCATGATGGGGGACTAAGGACCTGGGGTGGTTCCTTGGAGAAAGGGCGGCGAGTGGATGCCTCAGTTCTTTTCGACTTTTCGAGTTTTTGGAGTCTCCCCAGTGATAGTTGATGATAGTTGTAACATGTTGTAACTCCAGTTACAGATGTAATTGATGTAATTGATGTAATTGATGTAGGTATTGAAGAAAAAAACCCAGGGCCAGGAGGCTCTGTCACATCGAGGCCCTTCTAGGAGCACACTTGCTGCCAAGCAGGCACTGAAGACACTGAAGACTGGATTTTTCACATGACTGGATCGATGTTGCAGAGGAAATTAATGTGTGCCATGGTGGTTGGATTAGATGAAGCCATCAATTGGGGCCATTGGGGGATGGTCATCCGCCCATGTTCAGTCAGGGGTTGACAAAGCCATGGTGGGAAACTCGGAAACTGACAGGTACAGCAAGATCTCGACTATGGGGCCTGGGCAAGCCTTGATGTGGGGCATTTCTGCCAAGCCGATCAACACCATTCAGTATGGCCTGGCCACCTGAGTGAGGGCAAAGACCCAAAAATGATGGGTAGAGTTGGAAGGATCATCCCAAAATGTCATACACATTCTTTATCATGTTTTCTGGTTTGCCATTTTTTGGTTTCAAAAAAGCAATTCCCCCATAGAGGTTTCTGTTTTCAAATTAAGTATACTTAAGTTGGATTCATGATGGATATATCTGCAGTTGAATAGGTGAAGCCATTTATCAGTGCAGGGCCCCACGAATTCTACGAAATTGGGTATGGGTCATGCCATCTGGTTTGATTGTGAAGATTTAGATGGTAGACCATGGTAGACCCAAGAACAACACCCTTTAAAAAGGGCACTGTTTTGGGTCTCTCATCTTTGAGGTCCTGACTGTCCAGAAGATTCTCGCCACAGAGTACTGGTCACCAAGACTACTCCTCCAGTCCTTCTGCTGGACAGCTGGCGTGGCTTAAACGTTAGAGGTTTTGGGAGCCCCTGACGGCTGTAAACATCGGGATCTTAACCCCATCGGGAGGTATGGGTCAAGTCATTGGGTACCCAAAATTTCATAGACGAAATTCTGTAGTCCCCAGTCCCCTAAGTCTCAAAATTTTGACCCAACTGCATATGGGACCCCTACAACTATGGTTATATATATACATATGTATACAATATGTATACAATATGTATATATATATGATATGTATATATAATATAATCTATTTTAATATAAGATCACATAATATACTCTAATATAATACAAAATATAATATAATATGATATGATATAATATAATATAATATAATATGATATGATATAATATAATATGATATAATATAATCTAATATAATATGATATAATATAATATATACACTTTTTAAATATAATATAATATAATGTAATATTATATTATATAATATGATGTGATATGATATTATATACTATGATGATATTATATACTATGATGATATAATATACTATGATATTAATATGATATGATATGAAATATGATATGATATAATATAAATGCAATATACATATAATATAAATATAATAATATAAAACATATATGTATATATATATATCATTATATATAATGAATAATATCATAATATGATAATGTACACAATAATATATATCATAATAAACATATATATATATATATAATATGATTTAATACTATATAATATAACACAATAGAATATAATTTAATGATATATATATATATATATTAAGTAACCAGCATATAGAATATTCAAAATTTCATTGATTTCGAAATCAACAGATAGAATAGTGCAAATTTATATCTGGGTAAACTGGCAGATAGAATTGTTCAAGACCTAAAATATATGTATTTTTTTGGACAACAACTTCAAACGCATCATTTTTCCTGTTTTTTTTTTCAGGTGCTTTAAACATATAGAATAATCTATGTGCAAGCTATGTATTTCCCTTGTCATACCAAATCTATTCCACATATATACAAACAAACCATACGTCATCAGAGAAAACATATATGATACACCTTGACATATATCTATTTTTATAGGCAATGTGCCACCAGAGCCGGAACAAAATGATCTTGATAAATGCATACAGTGCAATGGTAAGACACAATGTGAACAGAAACAACAACAAACTCGAATGTTTTCATCGGTTAATATGAATGTCTGGGTCACTGATGCTTAATCCAAAATGACAATGTACGGAAATAGCTGTACCCTTGGGGAAACCAACAGATAGAATAGTTCAGTAGATAAATCATGAAAAAAATGATGATAAAGGCGAATTTGATCAAAATTTCCGGAAAATCATATATATATATACACACATACACGGATTAACAGATAGAATATTCAATGCTGCAACGAAACAGCAACATCAATTCTATCTGCGAGTTTTCCCGTCAACGTTTTTTTTTTTTGGCTCTATATTTTTTCAATTTTCAACTTACCCGAAAAAGTCATTGAATTTATTCTATGTGCTCTGGTAGCTGTGGAACTGCACACCATTTGGTATCCCATGTCCAAATCTCGACCGACGGCAGGAACTGAATGCGCAGGCCACCTTCAACATGCCCAGCTGCCATGTTTGCTAGCAATACGTATGCCTGATACAGATCTTTTCCCAGTCACTTCGAAAGAAGTATTGTGAATGGAGGTGAAGGTGCTTTTTTGATGATGATGATGATGATTAATTATTATTATTATTGTTATTAAATCATATTATTATACGTATGTATTGATGATGTTGACATTTTTCGGTGGACGTTTTTATGTTAAAACACACGGTCAACGCAGCCACTCTGTGTTCCGCCAGGATGGACCCGGATACTTCTCAGGACATCTTGTTTGGCATGGATGCTGTGATACAGCTCCTGAAAAGTCCCAAGTTTAAAGCTCAAGGGACTCAAGGGACTCATCAGGGACTCATCAGCCAGGTAGGAGCTGCTAACACTTGGGCCATGAGCGGGTTGTGGTGGCTTCATCATTTGCTCCCCATCCCTATCTGCAGTGGCTGACACCAGTTGGCTGACGTTTTTGAGATTGACCGGTATTGCCATGATGCTAACCTTTTGGTGTTCCTGTCTTCTTTATTTGCATGGGATCTCCCTAAGGTTTTGATATCCAACCCGACCCCCAAGGTTTCTACATGGATGGCTTTTGGGGCAAAATCCATGAACCATTTTCTTCACCGTGAAATACAACTTGTTCCTGTCCAAATAGTGCACCTCCCTCCAAATAGTGGGGAGTTTCTCTTCCGCATCGCTGAGGACGATGGCAAATGGCAGGCCATTAGCGTATGTCATTCAGGGCTCCGGGCCTCACTTCTGCCCAGGCGCACAAACACTGTTTGCTCGACAGGAGGTACCTCATTTTATGGCCATTTCTATCCTACCCGATCCGATCCCTATCCGATACTATTTTATAGATCTTATAGATCTTATAGGTATTTATAGGTCTTATAGATCTTATAGATCTGATTGTAGATCTGATTATAGATCTTATAGATCGTATAGATCTTATAGATCGTATAGATCTTATAGATCTTATAGATCTTAAAGATCTTTAAAAAACGCATAGATATCATAGATCTCATAGATCTCATCATATCTGACCTTGCCGTGTCTTACCTTACCTTATCTTATCCTATCCCATCTTATCTTATTTTATCTGTCTCTATATGATATGTATCAATCTATCAATCTATAGACCTATCTAAAGATCTACAGATCCATCTTTATCTATAGGGAAAAGTGATGACAAAGCCTCAACTTGTGAATACCAATTTACAATTTCCAGACAGACCCGGTTTTTTCGCAGGTGGTAATCCAAATCCAAAGTTGTACCCCGGACACATCGCTCTCACCGTGAACCAGCCCCTGGTCTGCCAAGCCATGTGCAGTTGGAGGCTTCCTAAAATGGGGATAGCCCCCAAATCATACATCTTTTTTGGGGGGATTTAGCCATTACGAACCATTCAGCTATTGGGGTACCCCATGACTATGGAGCCCCCCAAAAAGTTTTACACCTTGGAAAAATGAGTCATTCATGTTGCTGAGGTATGCTGGCTACCTGCCGTTTATTCGCTGCAGAGAGTCCGATGGCCCTAGATTCGTTTTGGATCGAGATGTTGAGCCCTGTTGGTTGATGAGTATCCCATGCTACCCTAATGATTTCCGAATGATAGTAGTATGGGAATAGTACATATGATTCTTATTATTATTACTATTATTATCCTTGGGCAAATACTACATAATGTATATATAATATATAATATATAATATATAATATATAAATATAATATATAATATATAATATGTAATATATAATATATAATATATAATATATAATATATAATATATAATATATAATATAGAATATATAATATATAATATATAATATATAATATATAATATATAATATATAATATATAATATATAATATAATATATAATATAATATAATATAATAAAACATAATATAATATAATACAATACAATATAATATAATATAATATAATATAATACAATATAATATAATATAATATAATATAATATATATCCCCTCCATATCTTTCAATAATTCATCCTTACCCAAGCGGAATCCCGTTGAGTGGGCCACCTCCGGCCTTTTCCGGGCCGTTTCCGCCGAGGATGGCCATCCCCGGTGTCTGTGCCTTGCACGGCTCATTGGTCGGTGGAGGAGTTGCCTACTCCCTGAACAATCCCGTGCGATTCGCCGATAGCAAGGAGCCATTGGATCAGCCATTGGATCAGCCATTGGATTCCATTTTTTTTTGAAACAGTGGAGATCAAGCAACTGAATTTGAGAGTATCAACTTGGAATAATACTCGAACATATTACGGGAAAGCTGGTTTCTCAAGATGAAAGATTGAGATTTCTGGGATGGGTTGAAACCAACCAGCTTCGATTTTTTGCTGATTTTGAAAGTGATTCGGCAAGTGGCCTGTCACAAGGCATCTGCGTGCTTCGGCAATCTGAGTCTGTGCCTCAGATCTGCATTTCCCAATGGCTTTCGGGTCTAGAAGCTGACCGCAGCGCAGGTCGGGGAGCTGTACCGGGCATGGTGCTGTCCACCAACATCCCTCAGGTCCCGAGTGCCAGAAAGATAAGGCGGAATTTTATGAACAGATCAACAAACATGAGAAAAAGTATAGGAATGTCCTCAAAGATAGAAAAGTAGATAGTACTATTCTAGGATTGGATTATATATATACAATATCATACTTTTCTATTGTGTAGGTTGCTATACTTTATTTCCTTGGGACGCGAAGAGTGAAAAACACGGTGATTTGATGGTTGTCACAACATCCCTTTATCAGTCAGAACGGAAGGCACAGGAGAACTAAGTCCTTGATCCATATCTAGTGGTTTTATATGACATGGATGAAGCTATTCTTGCTTATTATCCCCTTAGTTGTGGACATTGTGGACATTGTGATAGGCAATTTGCAGGTTCTAATTGCAGTGTGAGCGACTAGTTCTACTTGCACCTACTTGCCATCATATGCTAGCTACTACTCCTACTGTTCACAGTTACTGCAGTTGTTGCAATTATATACTGCTGTTGCTGCGTGGTGTGGGTCGAATACTTAATATGTTGTTGAAGAAATAACTGGTGTAGCTCGCTGTTATCCTCATAGATGATCCGATAGGTATCATACATCCAAGGGTACTCAAGCAAACAAGGCGAAGCATATTTTTGGGTGAAAATTCAAACCCGATCCCGATCCCCATCAACCAATATCATTTACCGCCTTATATATATATTTATAATAAGTACAGAAACGAAATATGTATATATCTATATAAACATGGATATACAATTCCACATATATATATATAATGTATGTACATGCAGTTATATGAATACATTAATAAAATACAAGTGTTCCCTACTGATATTGACTTCAACATCAAGCCAGGCATTAGGCCTGCACGGGGCATTGGACATCTACCTGACGGATAGCACCTACTCCACCTCCGCCTGTGTGAAAGCTGGCTACCTCCATGGAGTGCAGGCGGCTCTCAAAGTGGATGATTTATAAGTACGTGTATAGCATATATATATATGTATATATACACACATATATAAACAATACATATATATATATGTAATAATATGTAGTTTTTTCTCTAAATGAATATATTGTTTCTTTATTTCATCATTTATTTGTTTCTATCTTATATGGTTGTTCGATTGTAGATGATGATTTATGATAGCTTGCAATCATAGGGAATATTTTCCTCCTGAGAGACTGAATTGTTTGCTTTTTCCTAGGGTCACGCAATTGACCATCCGGAGGTGTATTCATGAGTTGGAGGAACCCTGAAACAATTCCATAGTTGCATAGCAGGAGTGTGGTGTCCTCACTATGTTATCTGACTCGATGTTGAAACGATGGACACTGATCTTGTGGAGGCTTCCATTGCTGCTGTGAAGCAGGAAGCCTTGAAACAGGCCGGCGACGATCACCATTGGACCATTGGTCAATTTTCACTGGCAATCTGCAGTTCCTCGGGAATCATCAACGCCAGGCCAGACGCCTTGGACAATCTCCACTCGGCATGCGAATCGTAGGCGGATCAGCAGCGGCGCTCGGCGCTTTCCCCATGGATTTGATCATATCCCATGGACGACGATGTAATTTTTTCGTGAGAGAACTGGATCCTCCAGTGGTGTGTTTCCAGGCATCAAGCCTGAGTTAGACGTGGAGCGATTCGGCATCGAGGCTTTCGCTTCGTTCGAAGTTGGCGACTGACTGAACCTCAACTCACCAAGCACTATCCATAGGTTTTCTTCAAATTGGGGACCCCCAAACCACATTTGTTTTGTCGTTTTTTGAATCACCCATGGTTTTGAGGGGTTCCAACTTTGAATTCAACACTGCCAGGGGTGGTGCATCGAGTTGGGAGCACGAACAGAAGGTGTCTTTAGGTGCACTGGCTCAAGATAACTCTCGGGTGAGAGATTTCCCTCCGGACAAACACTTGTGAAACCAGCGGAGAGATGATCAGCGGATTTGGGGACCCGGGGACCGCCTTTTGGTACAGCCATAATTTGCCGAAGCTCGCAGATTTGTTCAGTTGGGATCCTGGGGTCACATTTGCAGCTGGGCCGTTCGGGGCAGGTTTTCCTTGGGTCGATGATTGATGCATTGATCCATCACCATCACCATCACCATCACCATCAACATCATCATCATCATCATCATCATCATCATCATCATCACCATCATCATCATCACCATCATCATCATCAGCGTCATTAGCATCACCAGCATCAACATCATCATCATCATCATCATCATCATCATCATCATCAGCGTCATCATCATCATCATCATCATCATCATCATCATCATCATCATCATCAGCATCATCAGCATCATCAGCAGCATCATCAGCATCATCATCATCATCATCATCATCATCATCATCATCCTCATAATCATCATCATCAGCATCATCAGCATCATCAGCAGCATCATCAGCATCAGCATCAGCACCAGCACCAGCATCATCATCATCATCATCATCATCAGCATCATCAGCATCATCAGAATCATCAGCATCATCATCATAACCATGGTCATCATCAGCGTCATCAGCGTCACCAGCATTAGCATCATCAGCATCATCACCACCAGCATCTTCATCATCATCAGCATCATCATCAGCAGCATCATCACCATCATCATCATCAGCATCATTAGCATCATCAGCATCATCAGCATTATCAGCATCATCATCATCATCATCAGCATCATCATCATCATCATCAGCATCATCATCAGCATCATCAGCACCATCAGCACCATCAGCATCATCAGCATCATCATCATCATCATCAGCACCATCAGCATCATCATCATCACCATCATCATCATCAGCGTCATTAGCATCACCAGCATCATCAGCAGCAGCATCATCATCACCACCACCAGCATCATCATCATCATCACCAGCATCATCATCATTATCAGCATCACCATCATCATCATCAGCATCATCATCATCATCAGCATCATCAGCATCATCATCTCACCATCATCTGATCATCAGCATCATCATCATCATCATCAGCATCATCATCATCATCATCATCATCATCAGCGTCATTAGCATCATCAGCATCATCAGCATCATCATCAGCGTCATCAGCATCACCAGCATCATCATCATCACCACCATCATCATCATCATCATCACCATCATCATCATCATCATCAGCATCATCACCATCATAATCATCGGCATCATCATCATCATCATCGACAACATTAGCATCACCAGCATCATCAGCATCATCATCATCATCAGCAGCATCATCATCATCATCATCATCATCAGCATCAGCGTCATCAGCGCAATCAGCGTCAGCAGCATCATTAGCATCACCAGCATCACCATCATCAGCAGCATCATCATCAGCAGCATCATCATCAGCATCATCATCATCATTATCATCATCATCAGCATCATCATCATCTTCATCATCATCATCATCAGCAGCATCATTAGCATCATCATCATCATCAGCATCATCATCATCATCAGCATCATCATCACCGTCATGATCATAAGCATCACCATCATCATCATCAGCAGCACCATCATGAGCATCATCATCAGCGTCATTAGCATCATCAGCGTCATCAGCATCATCATCATCATCATCAGCATCATCAGCATCATCATCAGCATCACCATCATCATCATCACCATCATCGTCATCATCAGCGTCATCAGTTTCAGCGTCATCAGCATCATCAGCATCATCAGCATCATCAGCATCATCAGCATCATCAGAATCATCAGCATCATCATCATAACCATGGTCATCATCAGCGTCATCAGCGTCACCAGCATCATTAGCATCATCAGCATCATCACCACCAGCATCTTCATCATCATCAGCATCATCATCAGCAGCATCATCACCATCATCATCATCAGCATCATCAGCATCATCAGCATCATCAGCATTATCAGCATCATCATCATCATCATCATCAGCATCATCATCATCATCATCATCAGCATCATCAGCATCATCATCATCATCATCATCAGCATCATCAGCATCATCATCAGCATCATCAGCACCATCAGCACCATCAGCATCATCAGCATCATCATCATCATCATCAGCACCATCAGCATCATCATCATCATCACCATCATCATCATCAGCGTCATTAGCATCACCAGCATCATCATCATCATCATCAGCATCATCATCATCAGCATCAGCACCATGAGCATCATCAGCATCATCATCATCATCAGCATCATCAGCATCATCATCATCAGCATCATCATCATCACCATCATCATCATCACCATCATCATCATCAGCGTCATTAGCATCACCAGCATCAACAGCATCATCATCATCAGCATCATCAGCATCAGCGTCATCAGCGTCATCATCATCACCATCATCATCATCATCATCAGCGCCATTAGCATCACCAGCATCAACAGCATCATCATCATCAGCATCATCAGCATCATCAGCATCAGCGTCATCAGCGTCATCATCATCACCATCATCATCATGATCATCATCATCAGCGTCATTAGCATCACCAGCATCAACAGCATCATCATCATCATCATCAGCATCAGCGTCATCAGCGTCATCAGCATCATCATCATCATCAGCATCAGCATCATCATCACCATCATCATCAGCATCATCAGCATCATCATCATCAGCATCATCATCATCATCAGCATCATCATCATCATCAGCATCATCATCATCAGCATCATCATCACCATCATCATCATCATCATCTTTATCATCGTCATCAGCATCATCATCATCAGCATCATCATCATCAGCATCATCATCATCATCAGCATCATCATCATCAGCATCATCATCAGCATCATCATCATCATCATCAGCATCATCATCATCATCAGCATCATCATCATCATCAGCATCATCATCACAATCATCATCAGCATCATCATCATCAGCATCATCATCATCATCATCATCAGCATCATCAGCATCATCAGCATCATCATCATCAGCATCATCATCATCAGCATCATCATCATCATCAGCATCATCATCATCATCATCATCATCAGCATCATCATCATCAGCATCATCATCAGCATCATCATCATCAGCATCATCATCATCATCATCAGCATCATCATCATCATCATCATCATCATCATCAGCGTCATTAGCATCACCAGCATCAACAGCATCATCATCATCAGCATCATCAGCATCAGCGTCATCAGCGTCATCAGCATCATCATCATCATCAGCATCAGCATCATCATCACCATCATCATCAGCATCATCAGCATCATCATCATCAGCATCATCATCATCATCAGCATCATCATCATCATCAGCATCATCATCATCAGCATCATCATCATCAGCATCATCATCATCATCATCATCATCCTCATAATCATAATAATAATGACAATCATCAGCATCTAATCATCATCAGCATCATCATCATCATCAGCATCATCATCATCAGCATCATCATCATCATCATCAGCATCATCATCATCAGCATCATCATCAGCATCATCATCATCAGCATCATCATCATCATCATCATCATCATCAGCGTCATTAGCATCACCAGCATCAACAGCATCATCATCATCAGCATCATCAGCATCAGCGTCATCAGCGTCATCATCATCAGCATCATCATCAGCATCATCATCAGCACCATCATCACCATCATCATCATCACCATCATCATCATCATCACCATCATCATCATCATCATCAGCATCATCAGCATCATCATCATCAGCATCATCATCATCAGCATCATCATCATCAGCATCATCATCATCATCATCATCACCATCACCATCATCATCATCAGCATCATCATCATCAGCATCATCAGCGTCATCAGCGTCATCAGCATCAGGATCAGGAGATCTCATCGCCCAGGGCACACGGGTCCTGTTGCCGAGGAATGTTGGTGGTAAGTCTCGTGCAGAAAAAGAAGCAGAAGCGAAAGATGAGGCGAAGAGCGCAGTCGTCCGAATCATTCATTTTGCCCGAAAATGGACGTGTCATGGTCAAAACATGGTCTATTTTACCATAAAAGAGGATGGTCATCCCCCCCTTCAAGAGTGGTTTTACATACAAATTAGAAGGCTTTCCTGATAATCTTGGGATGACGAATATGAGGCCGCGAAGCAAACTGCTGTGGATGCGAAACCGAAACAGGAGGACACAGTTTTCAGTACTGGGGGAAGTGGGGGTCACTAGTGAAAGGTTTGGCCAACCGACAGTGGGGAAATGGGGTTTGAGCACGTTTTAATCAAACAACAAGGGGGTGTTTTTCCAAGATTATCAGGTTTGTGTATTTTCAGTTTTTCTTTGCGCAACCAGCCAGATTGGAGTATCATTTGAGATCATCCCCCCAGATTGGTGCAGACTGAACGTCTTCAGCTGAAGAAAGGATCTTAGTTCTCACAGATTTTCAATGTACTGCCAAGGGTCACTCGATGTCACTCGGCTGGCAAAAATTTACAGGAAACCATATGGATTGGGCCGAATTCCAAAATTTCAAGGATTTTCCTCTTAAATTTCCCAGAGGGATGTCGTCGTTCTCCAGGACTGGAACGAGTGGCGAAGGAGGCTCTGTGATGAACTTTGTTTGAACCACCTGCCATTTCAATAGGATAGGCATCATGATTAAGGATGATTACTCAGATTTTGGGGTAGCCTATTTTTAGTGAAATCCAGATGTAGTTTACCCATAGTTTACCTTTTTGGCGAGCCAAGGCTTTCAAATCTCCCATCAAATGTCGGAATCATCCGATCATCGCCAGGCAGATTCAACCAAAGAAACGGCCAAAGAGACGTGCCAAGCGTCCGCCGTCCGCAGGCAACTCCGGATACTCAGGTACTCAGATGCCAAGCATATGACCCATCTCAGTGGATGTGTAAATCATATTGTCCAGTAGCCATCTCAGTGGATATTATCCTCATCCTTTTTTTTTGGAATCATAAATTTCAGGGGATGGTTAATGTCAACCCCGGATTAATAAACCCCAAACGGCTGTTTAATTGGGAGGGTACCATTTAAGTATTGGAGTATGACTATTGGAGGAGTACCCCCCTAATTAATAAACCATGGTTTATTAATCCAGAGTTGACATTACTCATGACAGTGGCACCAACCGACAGCCATGTTTTTTTTGTCCAGCCAGGTTGAACAGTGATGCTGAAGGCCTGAGCCTTGCCGTGATCGATATGGCCAAGCGGTTGAGGCCACAGCTCAAAGCAGGGCAGAGTTTGATGAACGGATCCCTTTGATTCACGCTATACCAATATATTGTTAGATATTTTTGTTCAGCTGAATAGTTTGCCAAGCACCTCTATTGATCTCTATGTTGTTTGTTTCGCCACTTTGGGTGGGAGTGCCGTCCGATCTTCCCGCCAAGAAAAATGAAAAGGGACGTTTTCACAGAGCATTGCATAGCAGTCTCACAGCATCTCTCTCGGCATGACTTGTTCGAGGTTTCCGTCTCAGTGTCTGAAGCTTTACCTCTTAGCAGCTGTATCTACGTTTGGCCACTTTTGGCTCCAGCCCGTCATTGTCTGAAAGGTGAAAAGGACTGAAAAGGCTAAACATGTACGCTGTACTTCAAGCGAGATTGAGACAAAGAATCCATCCTATATACTGTTTCAACACACACGATATCCTTTGGTGATGTTTAGACATGTTCAAACCTTCTGTGTTGCCCTGTTGCAAGTCCCTACAAGTCTGTTCTCTACTGCAACGTGCGATGGGAACTCCCACGACTTGATGAGTGAGGTGGGAAACTAAGAAAAAATCGACAGATGTCCTCTTCCGAATCCCTTGTGCTGTCTCGCACAGGCTCCAACCTTCAAGTATGATTTTGAGGACTTGCGCACGGACACAACTCATGAAAGTAACGATGTTGTTTTCATGAGTCGATCATCAGATCAGGTGCCAAATTTGCGAAGTTGCGCAGGAACGTCCAGATGGCAACTACATTTGGCACGCTTCATTGGTGCTTTTGTACTACTTACAGGCTACTTGCCGTGTTGGAGTTCCGATCCGGAGAGCCACCCAAAAGTCGGATTCGAGTCGGTTTCGGGTTTCGGGTTTCGGGTTTCGGGTTTCGTCGCTTGAAACCAACTTTCGCTGTCAGTTTCGGGTTTCGGGTTTCGGGTTTCGGGTTTCGTCGATTGAAACCCACTTTCGCTGTCGCTTTCGGGTTTCGGGTTTCGATCGGCCCTGGGGAAGTTAAGTCTTCAGAGTCGGTTTCGGGTTTCGGGTTTCGGGTTTCGATCGGTCCTGGGGAAGGTAAGTCTTCAGAGTCGGTTTCGGGTTTCGGGTTTCGGGTTTCGGGTTTCGATCGGCCCTGGGGAAGTTAAGTCTTCAGAGTCGGTTTCGGGTTTCGGGTTTCGGGTTTCGGGTTTCGGGTTTCGTCGCTTGAAACCAACTTTCGCTGTCGGTTTCGGGTTTCGGGTTTCGGGTTTCGTCGATTGAAACCCACTTTCGCTGTCGGTTTCGGGTTTCGGGTTTCGGGTTTCGATCGGTCCTGGGGAAGGTAAGTCTTCAGAGTCGGTTTCGGGTTTCGGGTTTCGGGTTTCGATCGGCCCTGGAGAAGGTCTTCAGAGTCGGTTTCGGGTTTCGGGTTTCGATCGGTCCTGGGGAAGGTAAGTCTTCAGAGTCGGTTTCGGGTTTCGGGTTTCGGGTTTCGATCGGCCCTGGGGAAGTTAAGTCTTCAGTCGGTTTCGGTCGGGTTCGGTCTCGGGTTTCGTCGCTTGAAACCAACTTTCGCTGTCGGTTTCGGGTTTCGGGTTTCGGGTTTCGGGTTTCGATCGGTCCTGGGGAAGGTAAGTCTTCAGAGTCGGTTTCGGGTTTCGGGTTTCGGGTTTCGCTGGTCGAAACCAACTCTGCAGACCTCTCTCCGGATCACGTCTCCCGTGTTGCCAACTTGAACCCAATCAGCTTGCCGTGTTCCGCATTTGCGCTGCCCAGAAACTGGGATTTTTACCTGCTTACCCTCTGGTAAACATCCAAAAAACTATGGAAAATCACCATTTTTCATGGGACAATCCACATTTTTCATGGGAAAATCCCCATTTTTCATGTCTTTTTTCGCGAACAGCTGTGGCCACGAGGCGCCGGAGCGTGGCAAGGCGCTGCGGGGCAAACGAGTCCTGGAGCTCGGCAGCGGCCTGGGACATTTGGGTCATGGCCTCGCGAGGCTGGGATGAATGGATGGGTGGAAAACCCCCAATGTAAATAGATTTATACACATTATATATATATTATATTATGTTATGTTATGTGTTATTATAGTATATTATATCATATCATTCTATCTTATAGTATATTGAACTATAATATAATATGTATACGTTATATTATATCATATTATACTAGACTAGATTATATTATGTTATGTTATAGTGTATTGTATTTCATTGGATTTATTGAATACATATATATATAATTATATAACATACGTTATACATATATATATATATATATAATATGATATGTTATATATATATCTCTTCATGGTGGGTTTTCAAGTTTGATCTGCCAAAGGGATGGAAATCTTGACACTGAAAGCGCAGGGTCTTGCTTGTAAAGTCCGTTTTCTCTTCTGGGTTTTAAAGGTTTGGGATATTTTCATACAAGAAATCCCATCTATAAAATTCAACCACTATTAACCATTATTAACCACTATTAACCACCATTAACCATTATTAACCACTATAAAATCTGGATGATTTTGAGAAATTGGTGCTGGAACATCTTCTGGAACATTTTTGGCATCTCAGCCCCTTTCAAACAGCAGACATCAGCGCGCTTGGGTTTGACCGATTTAAGCCATGGCCGACATCTCAAGGCGGGGGCATGGCAAGACCTGGCTGTCCAAAATGGTTTGCCCAAAATGCAATTCATTGCTTGCCCATTGGGCATAGCGGCATAGCGGCTATGTCTTGACCTAATTCTCCCAGACTGAAGAGTCACAGCAGCTGTGTTCCGAGTCCAAACATGGTCTTGCGCGAGCGAAATGCCACACCAGAGGACTTGCCTGTAGTTGAACTGTTTTGGGATGGGTTTCAAAATGGAGCAAAAGACCATCCCACTGGAATAAGCAGACTGCAGATGATTGGTCCCATTGAAGCACTTCAAGTGCCCACTTTTCAAATTGAATTCTATATAGTCCCCCAAATTGGAGTCGTAGCCATTGGTGAAAAGTCCCAACTCGCCATTTTGTTGGCGTCGAGGAAAATCCAAAGCTTCTGACGACTGCTGAGAAGAAGGACACCATGGGTTTTTCCCATGTGGGAACTCAATCAACAATGATGGGTAACGATTTGGGCACATTAGTTGATAAACGACTTATCTGGGTTTGAGCAGAAAAGGGGTAATGTTTTTCAATGTTTTTCCATTTTCATGGGGAAAAATGATGACAATCCTGTGAAATGGCGCCCGAGGAGACGCCGGAAGCGAAAAGTCACCCAATTCTGGCCTCCAACTCAGTGTGAAGACGGCTCAACATCCACAACAGATGGTTTTGTCACAGGTAAAAATGATCCTAGAAATACCACCAGCCCTTCCAAACATTCTTTGTTTGGGTACGGATCAACAGGGTCAACATTCTCCCAATTGGAAGGTTTCAATATGTGGGTTTCTCCAAATGGATCCCATTTCAACCACGGGTTTCAATACCAAGTCATGGTCACGACTGGATGATTTGGGGTGCCTATGACTTAGGAAACCCATCCGAAGAAACTCGCGATGGTAGCCACGATAGCCCTGGCACCAAGGCTCCATCACCGGTTCGTTGCCGCAAGCTTGAACCATCGCTGCAGGCGCATGGCCTGGATTGGCTGACCATTCCAACATTTTGGGGAATTTAAAGGGATGGGATTAGTGTATATATAAATATTACGCAATATTACATATGTGTATTTTATATAGTTGTATATATATATACATGTGTATATATATACACTATATTGTCATGTATTTATATGTATATTAGTATATATATAATTATAATGATGATTTGAAGCAAATCCAAGATAGGGATGGGACTTTTCTCCCGCGAGATCTTTTTGCCACGTACGAAAAATTGATTGGCCTCGTACAGGACGGTTTTCCTAATCCATGGGCCCCATCAGTGTCTTATCCATCCAGAGTTTTTGGCTTAGCCGCTTCTTTTTGATGTCCGTGCACGGAATGAATCACATTCTGCGACGAAAGTACGATACATTTGCACAAGCTAAGCCATGGTTTATAAAAAATAGGGGGGTACTCCTCCAATAGTCATTTCCAATAGTCATTGAAGTATTGGGAGGGTACCCCCATATAGCCATTTATTATTGATACTTCAATGGTACCCTCCCAATCGAGGCCTGGGTGGCATCTCAACGCTCCACGCCCGCACAGCTTCCAAATGTGGCGCCATCCGAGGCGGACGACCGAAAAATGGTGATAGAATCGGAAGTATTTGTAGGATAACTTGGGATAACAGATACTAGATCAACCTTACTTCGATACTCTAGTAATCTTAGATAATCTTAGTCATCTTTTACCTGGAGGTACCGAGTACTACTTGAAGGATCCGGACCCACTTAGTAAATCCCCAATTCCGAGGTCGATCCCATTTATTAGCTGCTTATACTTGGGGGTGCGGGACAACTTAGTAAATCGGCCAAAAAACCCAAGTTAGATGAATGGAATATCACCACTGGATTATATGGTATGAACCATGGCTTATATAATCTTATATATATACATATATATTATGGATTATAAACCACGGATCCGATTCGTGGGATGCACATCCAAGTAGCATTTTATGGGGGTAGAATGGAAAGTATTTGTAGGATAACAGATAACATCGTACAACAAAAAGATATCATGGGATATCATTAGATATCACTGGAGGGATGTACTGGAAATAAACATTGTATATATATATATATATACATACTGGGATGTAAATTGGATGTAAATGGGATGTAACGGGATGTCCTGGGATATGTTGGTATATAGCGGGATATCATGGGACATAATGGAATACTCTGGGATATATATATATATACACAGTATATATATCTATGCAGTACGTATTGTAGAGCTTCGCACACTCTCGATGCCATAAGGGTTATGATGGTAGTGTGAGCCTTGGTGTTGTTCATGAGCACGGCGCGTGCGCGCGGGTGCAGAGCACAGTATGATGTTCTTGTCATACCGCAGCTTGTAACACATCTTTTTGTCGCATTTTTGTGGCATTTTTGTGCTTCTGGTTGTTGTTGTTGTTGTTGTTGTTGTTGTTGTTGTTGCAACTGTTGTTGTTGTTGTTGTTGTTGTTGTTGTTGTTGTTGTTGTTGTTGTTGTTGTTGTTGTTGTAGCAACTGTTGTTGTTGTTGTTGTTCTTGTTCTTGTTGTTCTTGCAACACATCTTATTTTCGCATTTTTGTGGCCCCCTAAAAATCGTCACATAGGTGGGGTTGTTGTTTTTTGACACTCTCAGAGCAAAAAACATCGTACATGCCGCTGTTTTTTTGCGCTTCGGAAGCCCAAGACCACGGTATTTACGATGTTTTTTGCCTCTTGTAACAAACATCACGGTATTTACAATGTTTTTTGGCTCGCGCCTAGCAAAAGCACTGGTATTTACGCAGTTTTCAGCATGTTGCGAGAAGAACTCTTGGCAAGCGCCAAAAAAAAACAGCAAACATCTGCCAAAAAGTGCCCAAAATGGACCTCCAAAAAGCATCTTTATTTTATTTTTTTCCCACCCCGGACCCCGAAAAACGTGAAAACATCACCGGAGTGAAGGATTTTGGGGGGTCGGCCATTTCTCTTATTTTTACATTTTACATTTAATATTTACGCGTGCTGTAATTTATTGTTTTTTTCTTTCTCTAATTAAATTATTTTCTTATTATTATTGGTGCTTCTATTAAATCTCGTGGATCTTCTTTTTGCTCTTACTTCTCATATATTTTAAAAATATTTTTCTCTATTTATAAGTATTTTACCAGTTAACCACAAAGAAGAAGCACCAATATGATAATTATTTTACGGGTTTTACCCGCTGCGCGCCTCTGCTGCCGGCGTAACAGGTGATAAGATGGGGCTAGAGGTAAAAGAAGGACCGAAATGATAAGGAAAATAATGGAAAATAGGAATCCTTCATGAAGCGCCCCCAGGTAGCTAAAGCTAGCTGCAGGCTACACCACACACACAGCGAGGCATCGCTGGTTTGATCCTGCACTTCCCAACTTGATGCCTATCATGGCACTAAAGTTGGCTTCGCAATGAAACATGGCATTACGGCTTCAGCATGGTGCCTTTTTTCGCTGACGCGCTTCCCTTGCTCTTGGCTGGGGGTGTTGGATATATGCATGTATATATGATATTTCTATGACTATATTTGTATATAAATAAAAGTATGTATATATATATATAAGGAGGGGGCAAAGGAGCTATGGTTGTATCGATATGCCGTATTGAAAGGGGAGAGCGGGAACTACCAAGAGTTTTCAAACCATATGATAGTAAAAATGTGAGTCTCCTTATGATTCAACCAAATCAATTCAAAATGTTCAACTCCAAAGGGGTTCTCCAACGAAGTACCCGTAGAATCAGGGAGTTAAAACCTTCATATTTTTCTATACATCCCATGCGGCTGTTTCCGCCAGGCCCGTGGACGTGCTGCACTTATCAAAGCTACCACTGTGTCACTGCTGGATCTTGCCCATCTACCCTCTGGTAATTTAACATAGCTATGGAAAGATCCACCATTTTTAATGGGAAAATCCACTATTAATGGTCATTTTCAATAGCTACGTTAAATTACCAGAGGGTAGATACCGGAAATCCAACTGCTCAAGGTGAACGCGAGCGCTACTCTCGTCATGAATGGTCCACCAGCTTGCGTCAAGACACTGAAACCAAGTCGTGCCCTTGGACCCGTTGCGATTTCAAGGGGGCCATGCGTCATGGGTTGATCGTCAGCACCAACCCTCAGATGAACATCACGGAAACTTTTTTTTTCATTTTCAGAGTGGTTTTTTGTAAGTGGAAATGCCTTGAAGCGACACATAAAAAACTTTTCTTCGAGCGAACTTCGAGGCAATTCTGGGGCAAGGAATTTCAGCCCACGGTGCCTCAGGGGCCTCGTCTTCGAACTGAAGAGCGTTCCAGGTGACGATCCAATCCAATACGGGTCAGAATCTTGACAAATTTTCAGGGGGAACATCCATTTACCACCCGAAATGAGATTTTAGTGAAGTCCTACAAAGATTTGGTATCCGTCAATTATCCGTCAATTGGATTCCAAACCCAGACAAAAATCGACTTGCATAAAATCCTCTAAACTTGAGATAACTTAGTGACATTTAGTGACTAAAGTGGTCATTTTCAACCTTTATTCATCTCTGCTCACTGCACCATGTGCAGGTCTCGAAGCTGCTCATCCTCCCGCGAATGGACACCGCAGGGCACACCAACCAGGCGATATCCTGAACTCAGGATTTGTTGATGGTTATGGAAGACAACTATATATATATGCATATACATATATATACATGTATATATATATATATGTAAATGAATGTTCTCGTGGGGGGAAATTTCTGCTTTTGAAATTCGCAGAAGGTTTATACAATGCGGAATTTTTCCTTTACCTTCAAAATTTGGTTGATTAAATATTGATTGGATCATCTGTCTTGATACAGATACTATCAGATACTCATGGCCGCTGCATAAAATCATCAACCAGGCGATTGGATGGTTTCCATCGGAACTGGGGCCCTGACACGGTGACGAGGCGACCACAATCGCGCTCAATGACTCCGGGCCGTGGCATGCCAGAAAAGGAGCAGGCCGGCGGGCGAAGATCGGCCCAGCTGGTGGTGAAAGATGACCAGCCACTGATAGGGTCGGCTCCATGGTTGGGGAGATCATTTTCCTACACTAATGCATGAGGAATGGCCGGCTAGCACCTAGGTGGCAGTGGAACACTACTTGAGCCGCATGTCGTTGGGGACACAGCCGGTGCAATTCAGCGCTGAGTCCAAAGATTGGGGTTGAATCAACAACTAAAAATGGGTTTCTCCAGGCAATTTGAGCCACCAAAAATGGGATCTAATCCACAATAATTGGGGTTTGAGCAACAAACATGGAGAGATGGAAATGGGTCAAAACCTATGATTTTCCATATTTCTTGATGTGAACAGAAGGTTACCAGATTGTGATCCATAGCCAGGACGGTCAAAATTATTGAACATCCAAAATGGCGGCTTTCTAAGCAGGAGCAATTATAGAGGGCTCCATTGGCACCCGAATTTTGATCCCAATCCTTAGGTTTCGGGCTTGATCCCCTCAAAATGGTCAGTGAGGGTCAACCTAGGCCCTAGGCAGCTGCCGTTTTCCCAGGTTGGCTCGCCTGGATTCGCCCATGCGGAAGTTTGCCTTTGGTTCCTCCATTGAACGAGGAGTGGCCTGAAGCCCAACAGATGTACTGCTCCAGTGGCTGGCTGGTGGTTTTGAACATTGCCATCTTCCCGATTGACACGTTTTCTTTTGAGGTTGTTGAACATAGACATGATTTAATTATCAGGCCCCCCAAAAATGGATGGGCGAATGCGACAAATGACTGATGAAGTTTGTCCTTGGCTTCGCCCGGGGTACAAGATCCCAGTCGAAAGGGAGGAAACCCCGCCTGGTGCGACACCTAAGGCACCTTCTCCGGCACGATCCAATGCCAGTTCTCGGACTTCTGAGCTCAGCAGGGATTCGAGGCGAAACAGATCTGGCGGGTTGATGTCAAGATATGTCAAGATGATTTCCCAGGAAGATTTGACAGAAAACATATAAAACTGGTGCTCTTTTCTTGTGAAGGTGAGGGTTTTATAGGATTTTGGGAACGCAAAAGGACCTAAATTGACTGGCTACATCTGGCTACATCCGAATGGCCGCCAGTTACAGTGGGATCAAGGTTTTGGCATCAAGTCCCAGGCTCTCGCAGCTCTCGCGGCGCAGTCTGTCGAAGGATTTGCTCAGCACTGAGGCAGGGAATGTTCAACTTGTTCAGCTATGAGCTGTAGATGTAAAAACCATTAAACACCTAAAGAGATGATATCGCTTAATGCTGGCAAATCTCGCAAATAGTAAACCATTCCAACCATCCCCAATATTACCATAGATGGGTGCCATAAACCATCGCAGACATCGAAACATGGTACGTTTTATGGTACGTTTACGGCGTTGGTTTTATGGCAAAATGGTGAGCTTCGGGTCGCCTCAGGATCGGGAGTGCCTGCAGGCTGCCGAGGAACGAAGGCTTCTGAGGACCAGCTGGTTGACCCATGGGGAGATCATTCAACTACCCTAATGTTGGCCCTGGCCATAAACCTACCAAAAAAATGCTGACCCATCAAAATGCTGATTTTTTGGGGTTGAGTGTTGAGTTTACCACATTAAGCTAAGAACGTTGGTTTTTTTCAGAGTTGCGATACTCGTTGTGATGGCCGATCAGGAAGCAGCTCCGTCGCAATCGTCGCAAGTACAAGGAGGCGCCAAGCCGTTGCTGACAGGCTGACATGCTCAAATGGCAAAGGGGCAAACATATTTGTCCTTATTGCTCATCATGATCAATGGGTGTCATTTTGTTGTTCACAATATCCCTCCAAAAGTGGAAAGGTTGATGCGCAAGTTAGTTAAACAGTTATAAGTTATACAAGTTATTACCCTCTGGTTATTTAACATAGCCATGGAAAAAGGCCCATTTATAGATGATTTTCCCAGCTAGAAACCTCCATTTATGAGGGATTTTCCATGGCTATGTTAAATTCACATTTTGTCCCCATGACACGGTGATTTATAAAAACATCCCGGTCCACATCATTGTAGCCAAGCCCGTTGCCGCAACGATGGCTTCATCATTGCCGCAATGATGGAGGCAGCTTAAACGGTTGTTAAGGAACGAATGTCGACATATCTCAACTATTTGATAATGAAAGACCCCCAATTACATACCAAATAGTTGAGATCTTTTAATATACCAGATTATATAATGTTAAATAGTTAATATACCAGATTATATAATCCTTTTCCTCTAATATTAAATGTTTCTCGATCAAAATCCTGGTTTAGTATTGGATCGTCGATGATCTAAGGGAGATGAAATTGCAGTTTGTGGTGGCTTAAATCCTGTTTTTTCATGGATACTTCGGATACCTCCATATTTTTGATTGTGAAGTACCAGTTTTTTGCTGATTCAATTCATTTTTTTCTGGGTTAAATCCCAATTTTGGTTGGTTAAACTCACAGTCTTGGTTGGTAAAACTCCCCATTTTGGTTGGTGACCATCCCTTCGAAAGCAACGATATGTGGCTCAGGCCTTGCTGGGGGGCGGCCTCACCGAGCGCTGCACGGATCGGACGCTGACCACGCCCATGGAGCGGAGCTCAAGTCGTGGAAAGAACTGGGGATCTTTGGAGGTTTGATTTTCATGGGATTTCACCAGACAGTAAGGTTTTTTTGTTCCCTCTATCTACCTATCTACCTATCTACCTATCTACCTATCTAGCTATCCATCTATCTATCTATGTATGTATGTATCTATCTATCTATCTATGTATGTATCTATCTATCTATCTATCTATGTATGTATGTATGTATGTATGTATGTGTGTATCTATCTATCTATCTATCTCTATCTATCTATCTCTATCTATCTATCTATATCTATCTATATCTATCTCTATCTATCTCTATCTATCTCTATCTATCTCTATCTATCTCTATCTATCTCTATCTATCTCTATCTATCTATCTATCTATCCCTATCTATCTCTATCTATCTCTATCTATCTCTATCTATCTCTATCTATCTCTATCTATCTCTATCTATCTCTATCTATCTCTCTATCTATCTCTATCTATCTATCTCTATCTATCTATCTCTATCTATCTCTATCTATCTCTATCTATCTCTATCTATCTATCTATCTATCTATCTCTATCTATCTCTATCTATCTCTATCTATCTCTATCTATCTCTATCTATCTATATCATCTATATCTATCTATATCTATCTATATCTATCTATCTATCTATCTATATATATCTATATCTATCTATATATATCTATATCTATCTATATATATCTATATCTATCTATATCTATCTATATCTATCTATATCTATCTATATCTATCTATATCTATCTACATATCTATCTATCTATCTATCTATCCATCTATCTATCTATCTATCTACCTATCCATCTATCCATCTATCCATCTATCCATCTATCCATCTATCCATCTATCCATCTATCCAGCTATCCATCTATCCATCTATCCATCTATCCATCTATCCATCTATCCATCTATCCATCTATCTATCCATCTATCCATCTATCCATCTATCCATCTATCCATCTATCCATCTATCCATCTATCTATCCATCTATCCATCTATCCATCTATCCATCCATCTATCTATCCATCTATCTATCCATCCATCTATCTATCTATCCATCTATCTATCCATCCATCTATCTATCTATCTAGCTATCTATCTATGCTGAATATAGCAAAATATAGCAACATATGTGCATATGGAAGTTGGCGATCCGAAAAGTGGGACGGTCACACACCATATTACGGCCATTTGAGTTCGCAGGGCCTCACGGCCTCGACCCGCACAAGGATGGTGAACCACCGGCCCCGACAGACCCGGATTTTTTGTTTTCTGTTATCATTGTATCACCAATTGTTTTCCTGACTATTGTGGGTTCGTGGAGATTTTTTGAAACTGAAAAAAACCTGGTTCTTCTTGTTCAAACCAGCTTCTGATCGATTTCTTTTTGGTCATATCTTCCTTTTTGTTACATTCTCCCTTTTGTGTCAGTTAAAGTCATTAGGCTTTGTTGGTCAAATATCAAGTTTTGTTTGCTTGAATCTGCAGTTTTTGTTGCTTAATTCCACACCACAGTGGAAGATGTGGAAGTCGAATCAGGTCGATTCCTTCATTATTCTTATGATGTTTGTTTAACATCCCCAATTAACAAAAGTCACCGAACATATTGCATGGAAAATAGGGATATACCATGGTAAATTTGCTAGTTTAGTAGGAAAAATGAGCTTCTAGCTAAACCATCCAATCGAAAGTCAATCCCAAAGTGGCCGGTTTAGTAGGGAAATCGAGTACTAAACCATCAAGCACTTGGGAAATCAATCTCGGGGAAATTGGGTTCCAAACCAACAAAATTTGGGGGTTTCCCCACAATCTTCACAACCAACCCCCAAGGCCCCCGACCTGATGACCACTTACCGTGGCTCGCGCATGCGCAGCTCCTCTTGGCATGGCCGGGAGTGCTCAGCTGTGGAAATTCCGAAATGGAAATGGGTTGAACATGTGGGTTTTACATGGTTTTTCCAGCAATAAATGGGGATTTAGATTCATTTCACCAGCAATAAATGGGGATTCTTATGAAACCATGGGGATTGAAATTGGCAATGAATGTCCCTGTGGTGATCTGTCAAACATGGGGACTCTGGTCAGAGTCGAGAACATCATGTTCCAACCAGCAAAGGCTCGAAAAAAATTGGGATTTGATACAGACACTTGCCAATCTGTGGGTTTGTGGGGCTTTTTCATTTGCAGACACTTACCACTTTTACCAATTTGTTGAGCCTCAGGTGCAGACCACTCTCTCTCATTGAGGTCATCTGAAGGAGAGCGTTAGTCGAACAGCTCCGTGTTGGCTGGTGATGCTTGCAGCAATGCTGCAGGATCTGAGTCGCGTGTCCTGAAGAAACATCCAAATCCAAGGGAGCAGGCTCGAAAGACAGGAGTGATGGTACCTGATGTAGGTTTGGATTAAGAGATTTTCCCCAATAGCGTCGGCTTAGGGCTTAGGGGTCTCAGCCGCCCAGATGAGTCATGTTTTTTTTTGGGGTCGGCTTCGCGGAGGCTGCGTAGGCTGAAAAGTAGGCTTCGTGCTGGCTACGCGAGAAACGGAACTCCGCGGGCGCAAGGCTGCAAAAACTGCAGAGGTAGGCTTCGCAGCGCCTACGCGGCTCAGTTCCCCTTTCACAGAGGCTACGCGAGCTATGAAAGCTGCAGATGTAGGCTTTGTGGTGGCTACGCGGCCTTGCGGTGGCTACGCGGTACATTTGCCATCAAAAAAACACTACTCAGATGAAGGTTCCGAGCGCTTTCTGGTGCAGGTTCCGGGCTAGGTTCTGGGGAGGTTCCCATCCGGGTTGTCAGAAGATGCCCGTGCGGACATTCCAGTGTGGGTTCCGGGATGGGCCGGGATGGTTCTGGAGGAATAATAGCAATAGCCCTAGCCGATTAGCCGACTAGCCAGGAGCCACATTTATCTGTGGGGTTAAAAAAAATTGACCGATGATTTTCAAGTTTTTCTTTTCAACTTTCCAATTTTCACCGGACTGCCAGGGTTTTGATCCACATGCAGATTGATCCCAGCCCCCCAATATCAAGCACCCCGCCAATATGGGAACCTAAAATGAATTGATAGCGGTTCCAGCAGGGTATTTAAGATTAAGGGGACATGATTCTTATACTTCTTTCTATATAATTTTAATACTATATCATAAAATATCATAAAGTTATTGGTACAATGTATATCTATATATATATAGAATTATATAGATATGTCTATATACACATACATACCTATATCAGTTTACCCTTTGTGATGCTTAAATCCCCATCCACTTGCCGGCCGGGCCGGCCAGGCCGCCATCGAACGTCACTTGGAGCAGCGCTTTGCCGCCCTGGCACCTTGGTGCTGCCAAGAATTTCATCGGGGACGGTATGGGATGGTGTGTTAGGTATGTGTTTAATATGTTCCATGGAAAAAACCTACCATAATTGGGGATTTAACATAATTTAACCAGGAAATATTGATATAATCATATATGTATATATATTTATTTATATATATATATAATTATATATATATATATATACATATTTATTGATATTGGCGGGGATGTACTTCGCCTGATCAACATGGTACTTGGAACACCACCAGGTTTTCATCTGAAAACCAGCTAGAAATGATGACTTTTCTTACAGGCCCCTGCGCCCTTCAAAGATATCATGGACGTGGCGGTGCCGACCCGCAAGGTGAAGGAGGCGTGGACGGAGTTTTTCGGATCGAAAGGATGTTGGGAAACCGATCTCAGATTGTTGTGGCTTCATCCGTGTTTTGAGCACAGCTTGAAAGGCGGCGGCTAAGAGTTTGAAGGGCCTTTCAGTCCTTCTCTGTCGTTAGAAGTGGCCTTTCAGACAATTCCAAACGATGGCGTCCCTTTCGGGGGATCCAAATCAGTGTGTTTTCGTCGATTGAACGCCACTAGTACAAACGTTTCGCCTCGATGAGGCGACCATTCCAGAAGGAGTTGATCATGATGAATGGATCCAGGCTGCCGAAACCACCGAGGAGACCTTCTCATCTGTCACCTTTCGTGGATTCCATGGAGGGCCAAGTTTGGTGCTTCAAATCAGCACCAAAAAAAAACGCCCCAAAAACACACATGTTCGATACCAACAAAAAGACACTCACCGCTCTGTGGGGTGGGAAATCTAAGTATTTCTGACCTATATCCTCTGGGAATCAAACATGGTTTGCTGGAAAAGACCCATTTAGTTCGATGTTTTGCACCTTTGAACCTCCGTTTATAGGGGATTTCCCAGGAGCGAGCTGAGCGGGCTCGTGCAGTTGCCCTTGCCAAGTGCCTCTGACATGTGGTGGATGAGGATACATGAAGCAGCCAATGAAGCAACAACTGGGGAGCATGGAACAATGATGACACCTGATAACAGTGACAGGATATACAATGATAATATACAATGATATACATCATTTCACCATTTTTTTTAAAAAACAATTCACCACATTTCCCCACATTTCACCACATTTCACTTGGTAAATGTCCAATTTCGTGTGTTAAGTCATATCAGCTGGATCGGTCATTTTTCGAGCCGGCTGGACATTTTCTGGACGTGACCAAGGCGTGACTCGGAATGGGAGCAGCAGCGCTCGAAGCTGTGCGTCTTCAGGCGATGATTTTACCACTGGCGCTCGAGTGGTGATTTTACCACATTTTACCACATTTTACCACTCCATTTTGTGGCTGTGAGACATCTTTTATCATATTTTCATTGAAAAAGAGACATATGGATGAAAATGATGAATCAAAAGATCAATGGGGCCCTTAATTTATGTTCTAAATTTGAAGAGAAATGGCAAATGGGCCTCAGAAAACTCCAGTTCAGAGGCAGCCAGGTGTCCCGATTTTATATGATTGTAAAACGAAGCAGCCAGGGTGAGCATCGCTAGACTTGGATCTTGGATCTTGGATCAGGTGAGTAGCTAAATTGGGCATAGCTGGCATAGCTGGCAGTGGAAAATCACAAATTTAGAGAGGAGTTTTCGAACATACCCTCTGGTAAACTAACATAACTATGGAAAATCACCATTTTTAATGGGAAAATCCACTATAACTGGCCATTTTCAATAGCTATGTTAAATTACCAGAGGGTATTTCCCAATGAAACAACTGGTGATTTCCCCATGGCGAAACCTGAGAGTATCCCATGGTGACAAGGCCCAGCACTGGTGCTGCGCCCATCATGACTCCGAAGAAGGACGGTGAGCATCGCTGCATATCCCTGGTAAGCTGGGAAGGGTTTGTCCCAATTATGGGGTGTGCAGGCCCAATCTATAGCAATTTTGATGTTTGGATGTGGACAATGAAGCAATGAAGATCTACCTCAATTTTAGTTCCATTTCAAATGAAAAACAATCTTTTAAACCGTAGGATGGAATGGATTCTGGATTTCCTCTTGTTGGCATTACCTCTCACCGTGGGTGTACCATGATTGTTGGTCTTATGAGTCTTACCGCCAATTCTTCTTGTAACTGTTCCGCTCTGGTCTCCATGTGTTTCTACACAAATATGTTTTGGGTGGAATGGGGTACGCCATTTTCAGACAAACCAATTGGTTTATGATCATTTTGATAATTTCTTTAGCGAAAAGTTGGAACAAGTAGAATCTATATACCCTCTGGTAATTTAACAGTTTGCTATTGAAAATGGCCATAGAAATAGTGGATTTTCCCATGAATAGCATGGTGGATCTTTCCATAGTTTTTTGTAAACGTTTACCAGGCCGGGTAAGTAGAATCTTCGGGATTTGAACATGAGAAGGACCCAGCCAGCCCGCAGGGCCCGCAGGCCGGCCGAAAAAAATTGTGGGGTGGAGCACCAAGTATGAAGCAGAAAAAAACCGAGATGACACGTTTTCCTACTTGACCAATGTAACGTATATATATATATGTATAAATGTGTATATATGTATTATATATATATATATGTATATATATATATATGTATATATATATATATATATGTATGTAGATATATATATATGTATATATATATATATGTATATATGTATATATGTATATGTATATATATATATGGATTGAATTAGATAGATAGATTCAGATAGACAACATCACCAGTTGATGGTTCCGATGCTGAAAACTGTCCCTATTGGAGATGATCTTCACCTGTGGGGCCCACTTCTGGGCCATCTATACCACTGGTGAAACGGAAGAAAATCACCGGAGGTTCACTGTGGATTTCAATAGTTAGTGAATGTTCTCATTAACCAGAGGGTAGACCAGCTAGGTCAATGTTCATTGCTAGTGAATATTCTCACCCAACTTGCCAAGGAATGTTCATGGCCAACTAGTTGATGAATGGCTAGTGAATGTTGAATGGATTTTAATGGAATGCCCCATGGGTTCAAAAGGGATTGAACTGGAGGAAGAACCGCCGATCAATAAACAATATATAGGTAAATGATGGTAAATGAAGGTGGGATATGAAACCGCCCCCGCAATTTTTCTGCAAAGAAATGAATTGGATTTCACATCTTTTTCAGACATTTGGACATTTAGTCAGTAGTGATTGACCAACTCCCATTGTTTTCACGGCTAGTATCATGTATATATATATATATACACATGAATGTTGATACCCTCTGGTAAACTAACCTAACTATGGAAAGATCCACCATGCTATTCATGGGAAAATCCACTATTTCTATGGCCATTTTCAATAGCAAACTGTTAAATTACCAGAGGGTATATAGATTCTACTTGTTCCAACTTTTCGCTAAAGAAATTATCAAAATGATCATAAACCAATTGGTTTGTCTGAAAATGGCGTACCCCATTCCACCCAAAACATATTTGTGTAGAAACACATGGAGACCAGAGCGGAACAGTTACAAGAAGAATTGGCGGTAAGACTCATAAGACCAACAATCATGGTACACCCACGGTGAGAGGTAATGCCAACAAGAGGAAATCCAGAATCCATTCCATCCTACGGAATCCTACGGTTTAAAAGAGGGTATATTGAAGCATCCTTTCTGCCGAGATTGTGATCCCATGGGTTGCCAACCTCAGGTGGAACAGCCGGACGGCGACGGATCGGATTGAGTTCGAGTTCTCGGTGATTTGAAGTGGCGGAACGGTGGAAGATGTTGGAACCGTGCGCTGTGAGAAAATTGGAATTCTATAGACTTCAACAGACTCACTGGACATCAGAATTGGACTTCAAAATTGGAATTATATTGTAAAAATGTTTTGATACTGATTTTCGAATTTAATTGACAGGAATGACGTTAACCCAAAATCCAAAGTGATGGTTCGGACCCTCCTTATCTTTGAAGGTGCCCAGATGCATGTTGAAGATTTTTTTCCAATATTTCACATCTCACATCACAAGGTATCATGGCGCAGTAAGCACTTCCTGTAAGAGTTTCTGACATGAGGCTCAGACTATGGTCAGCTTAGTGAGTGCAATCTTGATTTGCTGTAAATTCGGTGAATGACAAATTCGATGCAGCTTGGCTACCTCCGCGGCACTTTGCAACTCTGCGGTTGCTTCGGAAATGTGCCACGTGGAAAAAGCACATGTGCATACATGTGCGCTTTTGGCATTTTCATTTTGCAGTGACTTCCAACACTTGACATCCTGCTGTGGAATGGGTTGCATTAAATTCCTAGGTCCTAATCAATCGAGACGGATTCGCAGGCTGGGTGCTCACGTCACCTGCACGGACCAAGTGAAAGTGATGCCGGTCCTTCAGGCAGATCCACTGCAATGAGTGCAGTCTCATAAGTTTTCACCTTGGAAGAAAACATGCGTCCCCGTGGGAATTTTCCAGAGATTTACCACCAATTTCCATGTGATTTGAGTGGGATAAATTGATGGGATGCTGGTGACCTGCAAATTTGGTGACCTGCCAATGTAGCAGTTGGTTCAACTTGATTCGTCACAGAACTGCAACCGAGTTTCGAGTTTGGTTTCCCCTCTTCAGGAGTCTCTAAAAGATCTTGACAGGCCGGGAGCATTTCTTTTTTGGGATCCTTTGGTCGGTGGAGACGATCTTTTGGGTGATCATTGGGTGATGACAAGCGGTGCGGTGTGTTCAGAAAGGTACCCCGAATGGCGAGAAATTTGAGGCTTGATTTGAGTACCCCCTTTGCTGGATCGGTTGCTCAAAATGGTTTCATTGAGATCCCAACGTTCAGAAGCCTTCGCGCCGTTTATTGGGCCTTAGTGAGCCTTACCCTCTGGTAAACTAACATAGCTATTGAAAATGGTCAATGATAGTGGATTTTCCCATTAAAAATGGTGATTTTCCATAGCTATGTTAGTTTACCAGAGGGTAGTGCTACCAGAAATCCTGGCTGCCAGGGAACATGGTGCCCCTGAGAGCTTTGGTGGCAGCGTGCGCACTGTGATCCTAGAAACTTGGCGATTCGGATGCCTGGGATGTTTCAGTGTTGGATGAAGTTGGATTCTCTAGAAAATCATGGTTAATCTATGATTAATCTATGATTAATGATAATGTTAATATTGGTTAATAATAATGGATAATCTATGGATAATCTATTGTTAATCTATGGTTAATAATAATGGTTAAGCTATGGTTCAAAAAAACTCTAGACTCAAAATTGAAAGATGAAGCAAGACCACTGGAATGTCGCCCATGCCTTGCTTCCAAGGATTGGGGTGAGGACTGCTGCACCAGAATCAGCACAAGAATCACCACAGCAGAGGGATGGTAGCTGATCAACTGCAACCATAATATCCAAGATATCCACAATAGGGTTCTAGTTCTAATCATATCACAATAATACACATTATATATATATATATAATATAATTAGCCATTGCCACCAGCTTATCTTATCTGCGGGTATCACCATGGAGCAGCGCCCCATGCGTTTTGCCAGGAGGGCTTTGCGGCTTCAGACTTTGCCAAAGAGGACCTGGAGTCCATGGGACACGGTTAGACTGTTACCCGGCCTGGTAACATACAAAAAACGATGGAAAGATCCACCATGCTATTTATGGGAAAACTCACTATTTCTATGGCAATTTTCAATAGCTATGTTAAATTACCAGAGGGTATACTATCCAAGATTATTGGGGATCACAACCCGTCACAACCCATTGGGGGAAATCCAGAACCAGTCAGTTTTTCAAGGGACGGCACAGGCTTTTGAACATGGCTCATGTGTCTGACCCAACAAGAAAGGGGAATCTGACAGTAAACCATATAAAGTTTGAAGTAAACTAAAGCCAAAGTATTGTTCCCTTTCCTGGATTTGGGGGTCACCTTTGGGTCTAACATGTCTAACCAACCAAAAATATAGCAAACCATATACACACATACAGGTGCATAGCAACAAACACTCAGATTTGGTCACCAAAAAGTGAGGACTCACCAACAAGAATAACCAGAAATGATGACTTTACAGAAAATGGGTGTCTAACTATGAACCCATATATATATATCCTTTACATAATAACCTCTCACAATAAATCTTGGTGGACTTCATAATACACAAGGCCGTAGAAGTGGAGCTTCCTTTTTGATGGTTGGGAGATGATTAGTGGCAAGTGAAGGGAATGTCCATTTGTTGATGTGTCAAATCCTATGACTTTTCCCCACATGTTTGTGACCAACCAGTTACACCAGCCATTTTGATGCTGTTCCAGCATCGTACCTGAAGTGACTCATTGGTCACGGTTAGTATTGAGGTCCCGGGGTCGGCTTTTTTTGGGCTGTGCATTCGACAGATTCGACAGCTGGTTCAAGCTGCGGCACCATGATGCCAAATAATTTGAAACAGATTGAACACTCAATTCGAACTGTTACTTGAACTTCAATGGCACTTGCTTCAAGCAGATTTTGGGAGAAATTGCTGGTGATGGCAGATGGACATGGAAATCCAAGCGGTATCATCTACACTGTCTGACAGGCTGTGGAACCATTTTGCTACAAACATTGCCTTTTCGGCCAACACATTTCTGAACAGCGCCCGCCATGGCTTGCACCTTTCGCAAATTCGAACTGAAGTGTCCAGTTTTGAATTGGTTAGATATACCTGTCGGAGAGCATGCAAATCGGAAGCCGTGTTTTTTTGGGTTTATTTGAGAACGGGGGATACGCCCAAATTTGATGCACTTTATCAATCTTCATCATGTTTTCTCATCATTTTCACAGGTTTTATCACCATTTATCACCATTTATCACCATTTTCCAATGTGTTGCCACCAGTTTCCCATGGTGCCATGGTGCCATGGGGCCCATCCTCGGAGCCTGAGCCCCAGGCGTGCCATGGAAATCCTGCATGAAGAGAGTCGCCTGGACCGCAGACGATGTCGTGGGTCACGTTTGTCTCCTCAGTTTAATATCATATGAATAAATAAATATATAAATAAATAAATAAGTATATATATATATATGTATATTATGTTTTATTATATATAATATATTATATATAATATATAATATATTATATATAATATATTATATATTATATATTATATATAATATATTATATATAATATATTAATTATATATAATATATAATATATTATATATAATATATTATATATTATATATTATATATATTATATATTATATATTATATATTATATATTATACACTATATATTATATATTATATATGATATATGATATATTATATATTATATATTATACACTATATATTATATATTATATATGATATATGATATATGATATATGATATATTATATATTATATATTATATATTATACATTATCTATTATCTATTATCTATTATATATTATATATTATATATTATATATTATATATTATATATTATATATGATATATGATATATGATATATTATATATTATATATTATATATGATATATTATATATTATATATACACATAATATACTTATCCATATATCTAAATATCTGTATCAGGAGCCTCAAAAAATTCCCAGGTAGTGAGGCAGACTCCTCCAGCGATGACACTGACCTACCAGAGGTGCTCATGGATCAAACGACCCAGGACGGCGGGTTTTTTGCAGCTTGAAACGATGGGTTTTTTGGGACGAAAAAAAAACATAAAAACCAGAGGTTTTAATAGGAAAACAATAGGGAAACCATAGGAAAATGGGGTTTTTAGAAAAATGGGAGATCTCCAGGATCCAAAAATGGAGGTACGTTAGTACCATATTTCTGGCCATATTTTGAGTGTATATCCCGTTACATAGCTCTTACATAGGCCTTAGATATGGTAGGTACCTCCAATTTAGGTACCTGAAGTGGCCATTGATTTTAGATGTTGTTCGCCTCAATTTTCAGCGAAAGCCATTGCTTTAAAAAGTTTTCACAGCCATATGCAATCCATTGAGGAGATGCAGTGGGGATATGGTCATGGCAAGCGGCCTGCAGAAGAGGTCATTTAAAGTATTAATGGATATTAATGGATTTTAAGTATCAAAACAAGAAGACAGAAGACGCATTAAACCCAATTAAATCTACTTTGTGGGCTAAATAATTTTTCGGAACCATTCCCATGACCTGTTCTGGGCCAACCTGCCATGGCATACTTTGTATCACCAATGCAGGTCGTACCATAAGCAACCATAATGCAAGCAGTACTGTTGTCAATTCAACAATACATTTCTTTTTTGGGTATGGTCTATACTACCCACAAATTTGATAATTTGCAAGTGCCCAAATAATTACACAGTAATAAGATGTAATAAGGATTATCCACGGGTTTGTCTCAAATTTCGGGATACCAAACTGGCCATTGAGACATGAAGAAAATGGTGATCAACCATGGGATGGATGGTCACAATCTCACTGGAGAATGCGGCCAGTGATCTAGATGTTTACTGGTGAATTTCACATACATGTGCTGGTTTGAGTGCTGAAAATATACCGGAACTGATTTTCACTTCTGAATGAGTTGGTCCCTTCATCTCACAAAACAACCATGGGGCAGCATTTGAAACCCTGAGGACTGCTTCAGCAAAGAAGTCTTCCATCAGATGTTTTGGCTCCATATGACCTGCCCACTGGGTTTTTCGGCGGATGGGGCGGATGGGGAAGCACGTTGTTCGATCCACAGTTGCTGGCCAAATTGTCAACCCCGCAAAATGATGATTTGAGATGATTTGATGCCACGAGGAATTGTATGGATCCATTGGCACCTCAATTTTGACCCATCACCACATAGGACTAGTGTCAAACTCTGGCATTGAGGTATACTCTTTTACCTTGCTGCTGGCCAAGGGAAACTATTGGCCAGCACTTCCATTTGGCCGCCCCACAACACCATGGATGTGTTCTGGATAATGGTGCCCTTGTTGGTCTATGTGAACATTGCTCTGTTTGTGTCCTGATTTGCACCGATGGAGACCTTGGGACCACAGACGGAGCAGTGGGACCCCAAAAATTGGGCTGATTTCACCAGGTGGAAATGACTCTGTATCTCAACAAAAACCACATTCTTGACGGTCAAACTCGTTAAATCCACATTTCTGCGGGTAAAAACGCAAATTTTGGTGGTTAAACCACACTTTGCGGTGGGTGGCGGTTGAATCCTTTTTTTTTGGTTGTGAATCCCCAAGGTCAGTCTCAGTGTTTGAAAACCCTCTTGCCGCACATTTGGATGTTTATCTTTTGGATATCCATCCAGAAAAAAAGATCGGAAAAACCATGGGTATTTGCAACTAGAGGTGATCTACAAGGAGCAGTTTGTGGCCGACAACATCAGTGCAACTGAGATCATTTTTCTTCCCCTTGTGGCCTTGATCATACACCGCTCGATGATCGCGCTGACGCTGAGTTGTTAATTATTTCCAGAGCTGGAGAATCATCATTTTCGAATCCAGCAACCATAATTCGCTGTAAAGAAATCCCTTGAATGTATCTCTGCAATGGATTTACGTCTAGTCCTGAAGATGGGATGTTTGGCCAGCTTTCGATTCAGGAAGTACAGTGGATTATCGCACGTGGAGTACCAACGATGGAGGAATGCACCGGTGCGGAAAGCGAAGCAGCAACTTGACATGGTTTCAGGTCCTGGGGGTTCAGCGTTTTGGAGGATGTTTTGGGGGATTTTTCTAGGGGAACGAAACTTTCCTGGCAACATTGGCACATTGGATCAAATCTGCCAGGTGGGGCAGACAAATCCAATTGCTGTCAACCTGGCTGCCGCTCCCGGATCAAGTGCTGCTGATGGAAATTCAAAAAGCCTGTCGGATGCAAGGCATGGGACTGAAGCCGAATTCGGGGGGAGGCTGCTCTGGAAAGTGCCCCGAAGCCTTGGCGGATTCTGCGCCAGGGACGTAATCCTGATTGTATGATACTGTGATTGGTTCAAGAATTATTCTAAACAAGTTGGTTGATAGATGTTGATAGTTTATAGTTTATACAGTGGGATCCACATGAACTAGCCAACCAGTGAGAGATTCCCACACTCTCAAAAAGGCGCGGATCTTCACAGTCTCTTCTTTCACCATGAGGTGTGCCTTGTTTGCAGTGAAATGAGGGCTGAAACAGCAGGTTTGTGGCATTTCTAGTAGATCCGAGTAGTGAACCATCTCGACTTTTACAAACTGTACCCGACTTTGCTATTTATGAACAGCATCTCGCTGTTCATTTCCTCAGGAAATGTGAGACCTCCTGGAGGATATGGAACGTTTGGCGAGAGCCGCTTGGTCCACTTCGATCATCTAAAAGTCTCAAGATGAAGCGGTCCGCTTGTTTTTGTTTACACACATATATATATATATACACAGAAAGGTATTTATATTTATATATATATACACACATGTGTGTGTTTTTTTTTAATGATATTTTTTCCATTTCCTGGATTTCATCGGATCCAGATGAGTTTCGCTGGTCGATTGGCAGATCAACTCTGATCAATCCAAGTCACCCTTCGCCTTTCGTGCCGAAAAACCACCGAGGATTCGTCACGTTTCCCGAGAGGATCTGAATGGCGAAATACCCTTTCCACCACATGTGGCTCGGCACTGGTGAGCGTTGTAATCCCAGCTCCTTGATATTAAACCCCCTCTTTGATGGTTCCAAATATGTGGTTTCATCCCCTATTAAAGTTAGTTTCTGGGGGTGTTCAATATTTTCGGGGGATCTGCCGAAGAACCTGTGATTTGTGAACCCCAACTGATGTCCTTGCCCTGTGTTTTTGTTAACTTCCGCAGACGTGTGATCTGGAAGCGAGTGGGCCGATTGAGTATGGTGTCTACACAATCAGCGCCTCGGTGTCAATCTGGAAGTTTCAATCACATTGTCCCCTTGACCAACGTGTTTTTTTTGGTTGAAATGGTCCTACCGTGTCATGGCCAGGTGCAGTTCAGATGCTGCATATGCTCTGGAGAATTGCTATTGACCACGTCGTGGAGTTCAACCGAGTTCAACTCGTAGGTGCGAAAACTTGACAACGCTGAGACTCTGAGAGAGCCATGGAAAGAGGTTTTGGCCTCGCACAAACCTGGCAGCCTGGACAATTCCGATTGTTTCAATATGTTTCAATAAAAGATCAGGCAAGTCATCTACAGGGGTGTGATTTTTCCCCCCAAGGCGTCAAGGCAGATTGACATCCTTAGTTCCCATGAAACCCCATGAATTCCAACTGTGTTCCAGGCTTCTGGGCGATGCTGCCGGCCCTGGTGCCTGCTATTTGGAGAGCCGTGGCTTGTGCTGCCAGCAAAGGCAGGGCTGAAACTCAGCAGGGACTCCAGCCATTTAAGCTTTGGTCCCAAGAGGATCTACCCCAGGCACTTTTCATGAGGAACATGAACTTCTCAACCATCTATGGATCTATGGAATAGGATACAATTATATACAATTCTTCAGACGGAAGCCCGAAAAGTTTGGGGTGAACATCATTGAACGCATCCAGATTTTCCCCCCGGAGGTCATGCTGTACAGATTCTGAAAGCTGCGCTGGGTTCCACGTCTCCAGTGTCTGGACAGGGAGGTGGTGAAGCCGCCTTTTTAGCCATGGCCCCCAAAATTGGGATGGCATCCAGTTAGTGATGGTTAATGTCTTGAAACAACATGCCATAAACCATACTACATTCACCATATTTCTTGAGGATTTGAGGGCAGTAAACGGAGTAGACGCCCATACTCAAAAACGGGCTTATTCGTCGGATCACCACGTTATTCTGATTTTCGCATCAAAATCGATGGCCGTCGTGGCTGTTCACTCCCAAAAAAGATCATGGACAGCACAAGTTTAAAGTCCTGAAGTAAGCGCCTGCAAATTTAGATGGTGTGCTAACCATTTTTTGAGTTTTTCCAGCATTTTTTTCGAGAATGATTAGATGACGGTGACCCAAAGACTTTCACCTGCTGGATCTAACTCGCAGGATACAAAAAAACGCCAGCAGTGTTTTGGCTCTACTACCAGGTTATCTTCTGCGTGGTGACCTCTGGTTTCCTCTGCTACATACACATCCTCTTGGCGGGCTTGTTTGCAGTCGCCCCCTTAGCTGATGCCATCAGGATCTTGGTGGTCCAGCGGGTCAAACTTTGAAGTCTAAAACCCAACTTTATTGGTACTGGCATGCCACAATTACATACAATTACCCCATCTAAATCATTCTAAAGCTCCATTCCAACAGTAACGGCTCATCATTTTCCATCATTTTCCGCCCAGGTCATGGCAATTGTGCACTACAAGCGGATGCATCTGGTGCTGGAATCCATCTGTCGCCTGACACGGCCGCTGTTCTGCATGTGGCCCAACTTGCCACAGGCGCAGCTCAATGGCGCGGTGGGCTTGGAGAATATGCGAGCGGTCTTGGGCTGCTTCGAGGCACGTGGATCATGGGGTCAAGAATGTCAACCATTTTCACGAGTTCTTAAGTAAAGGACCCACAGATGGATTCATTTTAAGATACACATATGTAATCATATGTATATATATATTATATACACAGTACACACATATAACCACATTATACTTATATAATAATCTTATATATATATATTATACACATATTGTATATATATATGTATGTATAATATATATATATATTATATATATATTATATTATATATATGTATGTATGTAATGCAATGTGATGTGATGTGATGTAATGTAGTGTAATGCAACGTAATTTAATGTAATGTAATGGTATGGTATGGTTATGGCACGGTATTGTATGTATGTGTAAATACATTCAATGATTCAACCCTCCCGTTTGTTTTTTTCGAATCCATACCCAAAGAAGGAGCCCTTGAAATTGATGGGTCACTTTTGAAAATCATCAATCGAGGGTCGATTGCTCCAGGTCTCTCTTCGATTGGGTGGAAGATACCAAGCTCGTGTGGAAGCTTACGTTGCAACTCTGGCCCTTGGTGCATCCATCGGCGCTTTGGCAGAAGATGTTCGAGTTTTCACTCGCATGATTTCGGAGGATTCCCCACCTAAGTAAGTTTTTGTTTGGGATGGCCGGCAACCATCATAAACATGAATGAACTAAGGGTTTTTTGGATTGGTGGCCCCTGGCAATCAAACCCCCGATTGAAGCCCCAATCATGTGATTTTTGTTTGGGATGAGTGGAACCAGCCAGCCCTCTGAGGTATGGGTTTTGTGCTGGTGGGTGTGGTTGTGGGCGTTCACAACCAGATGAACTCCTTCACTGTGGTGGTTCTCTCGCTGGTGTCAGGATTTACTGCAGCTTGGTTGACTGGAAAAGCCACATTCGTGAGAAAAGGATCTTGAAAAACGGATGCAACAATTCCAAGCCAGGATTTCAAATCCCACTGGCTTACAGTAATTTCGATCAGAGATGCCATTTCTGGTATTATATTGTATTATAATAACAATTTTTGTCACATTGGGTTGGCACCCACTAATTACTGGCCCCAGCCAGGAGCTTCCTCGCACCTCGTGCTGCTGAGGTGATCATGTTTCGGGTGATCTATTTTGGATCCAAGGCCGTTGGACGCCCGTCATCAGCTATGGAGGGGACATTTTTTGGGACATGGCCTTTTGATGTTGAAGAAACCAGTAGAAATGTCCCTTCATCATGATCTACTAATATCTACCAGATGTTTTTACCATGGCTGTAGATGTTGATTCACCGGTGACATGGCTGTCCCTTCATGGCGGGCGCCGCGGAGGCGAATGAGAACTTCCCACAGCTGTCAAATAACATCTGCCGCGCGCGCTGGCGAAATGCAGCTCGGTGAGATCGTCACCCGGTGCGGAGTTCGGCATCCTAACAATCTCTGATGTGGAATTCGCGGTAAGAACGCATCTTGCCAATCCATATTTTATCATATGTTGTTGCCTTTTACACATATCTATATTCCTAAATCTGTTGGTTGTTGCTGATGGGTTTTCTCGAGGCGTCTGCGAAGTCCGGCGGGGCGGCAGATGAAGAGTGTGAACAGGCGTGGTTTTTTTCTGGATTTTCGTGGGAGTCGGTGCAGGATGATTTGAAGGCTGGGTCAAAATGGAGGTGCCCCAAGTATGGCCAAAAAAAATCGAAAGCGTGGTTTTTTTTGGGTTCCAGAAATTTGGGACAAGCGTAGTTACTGCGTAGTTGAGGATGTTGCTCCAAATTTTCGGGTTCCACCGTTTCACCCGCAGAAATGGCTTCGGTGTCAAAAATTCACGACGAAGGTGCTTTTTTTTTTCCCTACCAGAGGAGGCCTCAGCAATTGAGGATCGAGCCGAACCATCCATGTTGAACGCTACGGTTCTGTTCATTTCAGGGGGACCAGGTCGGCCAATTTGCAGGCAATGAGCCTTGCCATGGAACGGCTTTCCATCCTCGCGGCGACAGAACCTGTGCCATTCTTAGAGTTTTCGCGATCATACGGACCAGAACTTGGATGGTAAACGTTTACATAACTGGAACACCACCATTTGATATGGGTTAATCATGGTTAATCAACTATTCCTATGGCCATGGTTTTGAGGATCCAACTTGTTGGGATATAAGGTGAATATCGCTGGCACCATCCCTACTCTCGACTTGGGCTACAGCATGGTGTCAGTGGCATCTTGGCGACGGAGGTACGTTAGTACCATATTTCTGGCCATATTTTGTGGGGATATTCTCTTAGGCCTGAAAAATAGGTCTTATAATGTCTTATATATGGTAGGTACCTCCAATTGAGGTTCCTGAAATTCCCATTGAGAAGCTACAGAATTTTTTCAAAAACACATAGGGAAAGATGATGCAGTACCTCACACGAAATTTCAGGACGTACATTGAAACAGGACTTCAACCGAGTCGAACTTGTGAGCTGATTCGGTATGATGGATGATCATGGCAAAGAATCTCTTAAATGTCTGTCAAAATACGAGCCACATTATGCTTTAAACATCTTTAATTAAACACTAAATAAGGCCAAATCAAGCACTTCTTGCATCGAAAGTTCTGGAATCTCAGGTTGGCACACTGATGCTTTTCGTCGTTGGGAAACTCTTCAACTGGGACATCCCTGCCTGAGGCGAAGGGACCGGACCCTTACCGACTGTGCATCCAAAGTGGTGCCCTGGCGCACCGACTGTGCGCTTGACAGAATTGCAGAGCAACGCTGTTTTAAGATGGTTGCTGCAATCGTTCATAGCCAGTTGAACAGGGGTTGTTTGGAAGCTTGCAGATGCAAAACAAGACTCGCTCTCAAAAGCAACTTGAGCTGGTGAATGTATCATTTATCAGAGGTTGCACTGCACTTTGCAAAAGTGTAAGCATCAAAGCAACTGGCTCTCGAGTAGGATTGTTTCAATTCACATCATAACATGCTTTGAAAGCCATGACCAACCTTTTGGATTAGGCAGTGTATCGCAAAGGGGGCGTTCTGCCACAGACCTCATCAAAGTTCATTTCAAATAGACATGTTGGAGGTTTGGAGGGTCTGAATCTTGCAATTTTCCTGAGAGATTTCTTGGAAAATACTTGGGGCATCGCACGAGGACGTGCAGTATGACTTCATCATCTCTGCGGAGGTTGTGTACCTCGAGGATGCGTCCGATGACGTTTTTCGGAAGGGTGGCCTTGTTGTTCCCTTTGCCGAAGCAGAACAAGCGAAGCCAAAGGTGTGATTCAGTGTCGGTGGTTTCAAATCCAAAGTTGGCGAGTGGAAGCCACCAAAACCACAGTCATTGAATGTCATTGACAGGGAAATGATATCATTCATCCAAATTAGTATCCCAATTAGTATCCCAAATTAGCTCCAAATCCTATCACCAACCAGCTGAAAAGAGCAAATTCCTTGTTTCCAGCAACGACAGAGTGCGCTTGCGAACGCTCGCCACACTTGAAGGTTTAAGGCTTGGAGGCTCAAGAGTAGCAGACGTCATTCCGAAGCAGTGAGTGGTTTTCTTTACAAAAGACGACCGGCCGATTTGGTTGCATTCCCTGTAGCAGAAGTAGTGCGCATGAAGTATCTCGAATACCCAAGACAGCACACCATACTTTCCAAATAGTGCAGCCTTCTATTTCAACCACGAGCCACCAAATATTTGGGCATGGCTCTTCATAGTCTTTTTAAATACCCTCAAAATTTTGAGCAATTGAGCATCACAAGATTTTAGCCACAATTTTTAGCCACCAAAATTTTGAATGGTTAATGAGCAATGCCAATTTTGCTAGCTTTTAGATGGTACAGCAATGCCATTTTTAGATTCTAATGAGCAATTGACCAACAAAATGGTGAATTGGCCAAGAAAAGTCATCCAAATCATGGTGATTTTCCATGGCGAAGTGTGAAAAAAAACCAGGCCGGGTTTTTCTACACAAGTCATCCATAACCATCACGGCTCGGTGAAACATGGGACATGGCGCCCAGGACTGCGACCGTCCCAGAAAGGATACACACTATGTATTGATATTGTCTATACAATAATAACAATGATAATAATAGTAATAATGATAATTAACAATAATAATAACAATAATAATAGAACAATAATCAATTAAATAAATAAATAGATAGATAAATAAATAAATAGAATCATATATACTACATATATACGTATATTATACACATTATATGTTATGTGAGGAATCATCCAGAAATGGCCGACCTTTCCAGGGTTGGTGAAGTACCGGTATTTCCAAATGCCGCTTGTTGGTGTCCAATAGGGAATAGATACAGAAACAGCAGCGCTTTTGTGACCGAAGTCGACATGTTCTGGCCCCATTGAGGTGGACACAGTTTTTTGAAAGGACTGGGCAGCGCGTGATAGCGCATTTGGACCTGGATTGCTTCTATGTGCAGGAGCAGATAAGCCGCAATGGGGAGATGGGGATGTTTCATGCCACCTTTCCCAAAAACTTCGCTGGATGAACATCTGAACATGCACCGCCAGCTATTCTGATATGTGGTGCAGGCTGCAAATTTTCTTGGACGATTTTGAAGCCACATCAAAATGGTGGGATGCAACTGAAGCGATCTCTAGTCTGGTGAATCGGAAGAGGGGTGGGTATAGGACAGGCAAAAATGATGAAACATGCGGATTTTGCCGTTTTTCATGACGGAGATTTGATCAAACAAGAAACCAAACATTGGCCAACTGAGACTGGACACCAAGGGAAAGCGTTTTTCAACCGTGCAGCACGTTGTTTGCCGATGGGATCCCCGGTTTTCATCGAATTTTGCTGGTGAAATTCGATGACATCAGCAAGAATCCAGAATTTTCCATGAGACTTGCTGATGGGAATCATGATTTTTTCCATTTTTTTCCCACATTCCCCATATTTTTTCATGACTTTCCATGATTCTCCATGATTTCCTATGTTTTTCCTACGTTTTTGCTCTGACGAGCCCACTTTTCTAAATTGGTTTTGGCAGGTGGAGCAACGGCGCTTGGGACTGGGCCGACCACCTTGGACATCCAGGTGTGGAGGACCATTGTGTTCCATATCCATGGGATCATTGATGATTATAGGATTATTATGGATTATATATATATAACATTATATACCCATATAATACCCATATAATACCCATATAATACCCATATAATACCCATATAATACCCATATAATACCCATATAATACCCATATAATACCCATATAATACCCATATAATACCCATATAATACCCATATAATACCCATATAATACCCATATGATACCCATATGATACCCATATAATACCCATATAATACCCATATAATACCCATATAATACCCATATAATACCCATATAATACCCATAATACCCATATAATACCCATATAATACCCATATAATACCCATATAATACCCATATAATACCCATATAATACCCATATAATACCCATATAATCCCACACACATATATATATATATAAATAATATGTACAATGTACATAAAAATAAATCCATGAGACATGAGGAGATTTTATGGCTTTCTGCCTGCCAGGGATTCCCCTGCTGCAGCAGTTCAGCAGCCCGAGTCTGAGGTTTCAAGGCTTGGTGCAGGAAGGTACCCGGTTAAAACCAGGGTGTCTGCCCAATGACAGTGGCCAGCAAACAGATAGAAATCATTGTCCCTATCATCTTAGGTTTCTTTACATCTTTTCGATCTATCTCTTGTATATGATTATATAATATTATATATGTATATGTACACATGTCTTTGGGACCACTATAACATCTGCAATGATCATCCAAATGATATCCAGTGCGCTCTTGCGCCTGCCGTTGCACTCAGGTGGGATGGTCTCATCGCCGTGAACTACGCAGCTCGAGCGCATGGAGTCAAGTGTGCCTGCCCAGTGAAACCCGCGCTACTTTAATTGAATTTGCTGTTCCCCAAACAGTGTGTCCACACTGAGGGATTCTTACGGTAGGAGTAAAGGCCGGTGCTTGATCAGGGTGCTCCAGCTGGGCGCCGGCATTTTTCCTGTAAATTTCCGTATGAAGTGCCTCTTCTTAATTGTTGACATGCAGCATTTTGACTGCGCAGGCTCGCACAAAGTATGGTCCTAGGTCTTGGGACCGATCCTCCTCCTCAACCTCATCATTCTCAACATCATCATCTTCCTCCCTCTTCACATCATCCTCCTCAACATCACCACCCTCAACATCATGATCTCCCCCCTTCTCCACATCATCATCCTCCACCTTGTCCTCCTCCACTTCATCTTCCGCATTATCATCCTCATCCTCACCATCCTCAACATTATCATCCTCATCCCCATCCTCCTCAGCATCATCATCCTCCACATCATCCTCCTGCACCTCATCATCCTGAACATCATTATCCTCTACATCAGCGTGCGCAGCAATTATCATCATCATCATCATCATCATCATCATCGTCATCGTCACCGTCATCGTCATCACCATCACCATCGTCATCGTCATCCTGTTTGTGGTCTCTTGCCGGGTATTTTTTTGAGGATCGAAACATATAGAGGCAGAGCTAATTTACTAATTGAGGCTATAGCAAGCACAAATGGGGATTCAGCCAACAGAACTGGGAGTGTTGGCAGCAAGAATGTCAAAATTTTAAAAACATCAATAGGGATTTTGTAGAGAATAAAGCGCAGATACGAATGTATGCAGCAGATACGGGCAACCTCCCAATATTTTGTTTTTTGTTTTCAAAACCGGGGAGACCCCAAAGTTCCCACTGCATATTTCAATCTGGTTGACATGGATGAGTATTTGTTTTCCGTCCCATTAAATTTTCATTAAACAAGCAGATTTGGACATGGGTCAAACATGGTCAAACAATACCAGCCACCTAAGAACTGGATCGTTCCAGATCCCAAAAACCATCAGCAAAAAAGGCCCTCAATGGCTTGACCCGACAGGGATTCGGAGGGATTCGGAGCAGTTGCTGGTCAGGCGAGGCATGCGTGCGGCAGATGCGCGAAAGGCATGTCCAGATATCACCCTTGTGCATGTGGAAACCATCAGTGAAGGAACTGAGGAGACAGGGACACGTGCAAAAAGGGAGTGTCTTTCAAGACATGGGCCATGGGCAATTCCGAAAGTGAAGTGGGCCCGATGTTTGCTTGCCAAGTTGGTCGATTCTGTTCTGGACACACGAATAATGTATGGTACTATGAATTAATGTCCACGCATGCGACTTTTGGCAAGGGAACCAAGTTTGAGGATGAGTATGTCAAGCCGGTCCCTGCTTTTAGATTCAAAGTACAGCCACAATGTGGACTGAGGTCACCCTAAATCAAGGCAATTCCGGCAATTTCGCAAGGTGTTGTTTGTTTGAGCAAAACCCTTGCTGATGATTTATGATCGGGTCCAGCACTCGTATGGGATTCATCACAGTGCATGATTAAGTTAAACAAACCATCAACCAACTACTGGTTTGTATATAGTTTCATTCTATTTTTCCCAATCTACCTGGTAGGATGATCCCAGCTGACCTTCACGTCCTTTTTTTCAGGGGGTCTACCCTACCCCTATCTACCTCTATCTACCCCTATCTACCCCTACCTACGGCTACCTACCCCTATAGGGGTAGATAGTAGATAAGGGCAGATAGGTAGATGGATTGGTAGATAGATAAGTAGATAGTTTGGTAGATAGATTGGTGCATGGGTAGATAGGGATTGGGGTAGATTCTACCCCTATCTACCCCTGTCTATCCCTACCCCTATCTACCTCTATCCCTCTCTACCCCTGCCTACCCTACCCCTGTCTACCTTACACCAGTCTACCCTATCCCTCTCTACCCTTATCTACCCTTATCCCTATCTACCCTACCTCTGTCTACCCCTATCTACTCCTCTCTAGTTATCTAGCCTCCCTGCCTATCTACCTGCCTGTCTAAGTATCTACCTATCTACCTATCTAACTATTTACTTATCTACCTATCCACCCCATTGGGGATTCATGGGTACCCAAGCACTGACCAGGAGATGTCCGTGGATCACGGAGAGCCCTTGGCGCGTCTTGGCAAATCATCAACCTCTACTGTTGGTTTGAGACGGAAAAATACATGAACCACCATCATTCAGACGGTTTATGCTTTTTTAATCCTTTTTAGCTGGAGACTGTACCTGAAATCAAAATCGCGACTTGTCAAAAGCGTCACAGTCACCTTCTCCAGCAGTATTTTTGCGCAGATGATGGGTGAATATCTCTGAGAGCATTGGTTGATGGAGGGATGAACATCTAGTTGTAGCAGATATTTTGGGCTTGAAATTGGGGAAGGCCCTTCCCCCATACAAGGATTTCGAATCCACTTGACAGTATTTGCAAGGCCCGACCGACGAACACAGAAGGCGTGCTTGCGGCGATATCGTCGGAGACTCGTGAATTTCAGGGTGCCAGGGAAAACGGTGAATTTCATATGGTAAAACATATGGTAAAACTAGACATGTAAAAACGGCTCCAGCATGTTCCAGCCATCATCATGGCCTGTTTGTTGGAACGACATATTGAGACGGGCTCCCCTGGCTCCATGGCTTACCAAGGTCAGGCCTCCGAAGAGGTTTTCGCAGTGGTCCAGCGCCATGCGACCAGGCGACAGAACCTGAGGATTTCAACATATTTCAACAGGATCAACGTGGAGGTCAGGAGCAAATACCCGGCCTGGTAAACATACAAAAAATGATGGAAAAATCCACCACGTTTAATGGGTAAATCAACTATAAATGACCATTTTCAATAGCTTTTTGTATGTTTACCAGAGGGTATATTGGACATTATTGGACAATGCAACGAAACTGCCAGCTTCTTTGAGGTTGCAGCCATGACCCATCTGAGTTGAGGGGCACCTGAAAACCTGCAGGAAGACTGCTTGGCTGGAAGTTATTTTAACCCGAATTGGAAGGTTTACTGCAAAAAAGATGACCACATGTTTGTGAGTTGTAACCGTAACCCATACTTGAACCAGGTATGGGTTAAGGATTGGGGCCCCAACATTTTGGAGGAACATCCATCTACCTGACCCACGGCCCAGATGCGAAATGGCGTCCATCGATGAAGTCTACCTGGACCTGACAGAAGAGGCTGGATGACTATGACAGGTCAGCCATTTAATGCTCGACTACTGCGAGCTCCAAATGGAAAAGTTGGAAACCTGGACCTACGATGGGACTATTATCTATAAAATCCCGGAAAGGCCGTGCTGTCTTTTTTGGAATCCTGTAGTGCAATCTTGGTATGTAATTTGCTTACAAATGTGGCAGCTGCCATTGTGATGGGGGACCCCTGTCCACGGTTCCCCCTGACCAGGGTTCTTGAGTGGAGATTCCAATCATCATTAAATCATGAATTGGGTAATCCGAAAATCTCGTGTTATGCCTTCCTCTTTATCTGCTACCGGCCGGCAAGCAGAGATGGCAGTGAAAACTACTTTGAATGGAACAACTCTAGCAATTTTCCGTTGCAAAGTCTCGGGATTCCAGGAATGCCCCACCTTCTTTTGGCTTGTTTTCAGGGAAGATTTCCGCTTGAAACCGTCTTTGATAGGGAAACTCATGGTGGAGGGATATGTGCTTATGCAAAGCAATCCAAAGCGATCCTGAAGCCCATGATATTCATTATATATATATATACACATCATACATTATCTTTATGTATTTGTGATTCAATATTTGATACAAAAATGATATATATATTAATACATTTTACAAATATAATATATACATATAATATGTCGTATTCATATAATATGATACTATATATAATATGTCATATTCATATAATATGATATAATATGATATAATATGATATAATATGATATAATATGATAATATATATATATAAATAAGTAGATAGATAGATCGATAGATAAATAAATAAACAAATAGATAAATAGATAATAAATAGATAAACACATAGATAAATTATATGTATGTATATATATATAATTTATAAAGGCCAATTTTCCAAGCAAATTTCCACTGCTTCAGGTGGGACAACGTCTGAGTGCCCACACCTTGGACCTTCCGCAGCTGGCTGAAAGTGCCGTGTGCCCTGAGGGCTGCATGGCAGATGCGAAGGACCCCTGGGACAATGCCGGGATTCTCCCAGGAAAATCCTGGGAGAACGAACCATTTACCATGAATACACGGGAAATTTTAGGATATATATATATATGAGAAATTTTATGGCTTCAGTAAAAAAAATCCTAAATGGTACCCATACGGTATACCCATACACGAGAAATTTTAGGGGTTCAGTATTGTATGGGTACTGTATTTGCTCGTGGAAGCCAGGACTCTCACCTGCTCGCAGCCTTGGAGTTGGTGCAGAAGTTGCGGGAGGACATCTTCGCTGACACAGGTCCCGTCCCGAGTCCGGCCATGGAGACGTTTTGGACTTTTTGGACATGTGGGCAATGTCCAAGGAACTGAGGTTGGTTGATAAGTCACATAGTCATCACATAGTCATCACATAGTCATCACATAGTCAAATCGATTTCTGCACTCTGAAGGATGGACACGGCATGAATTTTGCTTCACCCATAAAGTCCTGGACGCTTCGATCGCTTCAGGCTTCACTGTTGTGGCCTGAGTTTTGCGGTGGGTTTGGTTTGTGGCTTCAGATACCTACCTTTTCATCCTTTTCATCCTTTTCTACCCCGCTTTCATTTAAGACTCATCCAAGTGGTACATATCCTTCAAGTTCTTTGGATACTTCCAGTGGATCTCACTCACCAGTTTCAGGAACTAGTTTCAGAGCGGAAAGTTTTTTTTTATTCTTTAGCCCATCAAAAAATATTTGAGTATGGGTCAGTCCACCCTGGTACGCTGCCACACCACGCCGTACTGATTCTAGATGTGCATCCTCCAAGGAAATAGGAGATCAAAGGTGGCAGGACCATCCCCATCTATAAATTAACCAGCTAGCAGCTAATAGCAGGACATTTTTTTGGTTATCCACTCACGGGTTTGTCCAAAAATGGGGAAAATGGACCCCGAAGGTCTGCCATTGAAATCGTTTTGGCACTTGGCACCCATCTTTTCCCGAAGAAATTGTCCGAAAACACCCGAAAACCGCTGGTCAATCATAATTTTGCCTGTCGGAACAGCCACCAAATTTGCTAAATCCACCTAATTTCCTTGTTTGTGGACACCAAAAAGGTGCAATGTTGTTTTACCCCGGCCATGAGGTTTCAGCCGGCATCTCTGAAAGCAAACTCGTGGCCAAATTAGCGTCGGCATGTGATGCGCTCAGGGATTATTCAAAGTGCTGCGGAGGTCGCTGAAGAAGATGAAAGGCAGAAACACATGTAAGAAGCTAGATAGTAGAATCGTGTAAATTCCAGTCCTATGAGGTTAAAGATATTGTTCATACATCAATGATCATGCATTTGTTCTTCTCTTTTTCTTCAACGGCATGCAGGTCACAAGCCGAATCGGCAGACGCTGGTCCCCAGTGCAGGCGCTCCCCAGATTAGGGTGCCCCGAAATGTCCGAAATCCACTGGTTGAAACATGATTTCCATGTTTTTTTTTTCCAGTGGTTTATCATGATGTTCTCTAATCATGGTCATGGTCATGTGAGTTTTTTTTTAAAACCCAACTTTCAAATACACCGTACACCCATATTCATTTTGGAGGCAAAGGGTCTTGCAACCCATCTCTTGTGATGTGCGACACGTGCCCGCTGAAGGTGTTCTGTCCTTCATGGCGTCTGTGAAGTTGAAAGATTTGTGCTGCGCCCAGTGGTGAAAGTTGCCTTTGAAAGACGACCAGAAAGGGTTGCTTCAAGCGATTTGTCGATAGAGATGTCGCTGCCTGCGTGCTGTTTTGCATTTTTTGGCTACAGCAGTGGAAAGTGATATCCATGCCATGTGAATAATTTATAATATTGATATATCTTGCATCTGTGCCAGAGCCGGTACTGCCCCATACCAGCAAGGTTCATTTGCCAAGAAAGTTTTCACTATCTCAGTGAAATATCTCCAGCACAAGAACTTGCCGGAAATTGCAAGATGAAGATGCACTGGAAGATAGAAATTGAGCAATGGCTGCGGTCTACCCATTGCTATAGGGGGATATAATACCTTCATATATTGAGGAGAAATCACAATCCATTGGGAATTCATCGGTTTGAGATAAAAAATGATAATCTTTCAGTAAGTATTGTTCATGATTATCCCATATGATTCATTGCCCAAATATAGTACCCTCTGGTAATTTAACATAGCTATTGAAAATGACCATAGAAATAGTGGTTTTTGCCATTAAAAATGGTGATTTTCCATAGCTATGTTAAATTACCAGAGGGTAATCCTCGATCTCCTTAGATCATGCTTTATTTTCAGCACGTTTTACAGCCGACTTTGACGCCACAGCCTGCTGACAGCCCATGCCGGTCGCGGGTTCAAAAGCGTCGGATCACGTGGAGAAAAAGTTGAGAGAGGTTGGCTTCACGGGACGGGTCAGTGACTTGGAAAACCAACCTACCATGGAGGTGCAGTGTATGACTATGACATACTATGACCATGGTGGTTAGAGGAACCAAACATGGAGATACAATGATATAATGGGGATGAACTAGTGGGGAGTGGGATTGTTGATGTCACATCAACAAGACTTCTTTTGGGTATAACCATGGTGTCATAACTCCCATAGGTTGGGAGATGGGGCCGTTATAACTATGGTGATTATGCTTATATATCCAGTAATATGTCCAACTACACCCAAGTATTGATGCTGAGATGAGTTGCAGATGTCAACATATGTGCCACGGTCAAGAGTTGGATTATCTGCCCATAGGGCCTAGGGTCATAGCACCATAGGGACTGAATTTCCTTCCCCCTAATATTAACCACATCCCAGAAACCACGGTTTAGTAGGGATTTGCACACACATTTAAGACCATAGGAGCACGGGGGTTTTTACTATGAACGGGGGCTGGGGTGAAAAAAATGGCCAACAATACAAAGGGCCCATGGTGGGATAACCGTCGGCCAGCCCAGGCACGAAGCTTTCAGAGAAAGAGAAGATCTTCTACCGACAAGAGAAGGCATTGGAGGTTTTAAAGGAGTTCCATGGTGGCAACAGTTGAGGGTGGCAAGTTGGTGTTTGAAGAAAGCAAACTACAGCTATAGCTGCAACTAGAATACTGGCTCAAGGTGGAACAAGATCAAATTATAACTATAGCTACAGCTAGAATGCCGGCTCAAGGTAGGACAAAACAAATTATATAGCTAAAACTGCAACTAGAATACAAGCTGAAACTAGAACAGCATCAAACTATAGCTATATATAACTACACCTTGTATTTGACCTACAACTAGAACAAACTAAAACTACAACACAAACTGAGCTATGAGGCTTATCGAAGGAAGTTTAGAAGTCAAACTTCCGACAATATGGACAGATGGAAAAGCAGAGGTGGGAAGTGAGTCAGAGAAGAGAAGAGAAGAAGAGAGAAGATCAGAGAAGAGAAAGAGTCAGAAGAGAGAAGATGCAGGTGCGGGAAAAGGTAGAAAAGTCGCCATTCACTGTGTTTTTCCAATGATTTGAATATGATTTGTAGCTCCGGAGGGTCGAAAAGTAGGCTCCTAAAGCAGCGGGTGCGGAGCCATCTGGCCAGATGAGAGATGAAAAAAGTGCACACCGTTGTGGTGCGAAGCACATTTCAAAGTCAAAATGTACAAAGCACGCACACCATTCTTGGAGCACTTTTGGAAGTTGCCATGTCGATGTCGAAAAAGTGCGCGCCGTTGTGGCGCGAAGCACATGTCCAAGCCAA
>CAMXCT020000206.1:20000-77500 GCA_947184155.2 Cladocopium goreaui | reverse complement strand
ATGCCTTCAGGAAGACCCTGGAGGCATTTTGCCAGAATGTGCTGGGGATGAAACTTGACACAACGAAGATGTTGGAACTTGAGTCCTCAACCCCAAAGAAGTTCTCGCGCCATGTGATAGTGAAAGCTCTTGGGGAGTATCCAAATGGTCCAGATGGTGACGGAGTTCAAAGAGCCTTGGCCTTTGCCAACAATGCTCAGACTGGACTGTTGGTAAACCATTTGGTGAAATATGCGGAAGCACATCGCGATGAAAGTTGGTCTCTTTCAAGGTATCTTTTCGTGGAAGCGCCAGGTCGAGATGTAGAGCAGCAGAGACAAGTATGTGTTATTGATGAATCTGTGTATAGTCGGAATCGATCTTTTCGCTTACTCTTTCAATCCAAATTTGGGAAAGACCGGAGATTGGACCTCGATCACAGCCGGGATGATGATATTTTTGGAGGAAAGCCATACCCTGCCATCGCGTTGGTGCAGACAATGGCATCCTTTGTGCCGGAAGGCACTGAACTGTTTCGGCACCAGTTGATTCCCTCAGATTATGGACATGCGCAGGCCGTGATTTCTCGAATTTCTCGAGGCAGGGAAAAAAAGTGTGTACAGCAAACTCCGGTGGATTCGAAAATCACTTTCCCCATTTTTCAATGGCGCAATCACATGGGACGAATCCCCGATGCCAGGTGGTTCTGTGGGTCTTCGCCGTGAGAATGGCTCGATTTCTTCGGCTCAATGTGATCCGTTGCTGAATCACCTGGTGTGCACCTGGGATGAAACCCGGCGCTTGAACGAGGTTAAATTTGATGAGAGAAGGTGTGCTGCGACCAACGTGCAATCCTGTGGCTTGGATTTGCTTGTGCTTTTCCGTATCTATGTATACAGTGTATGTATGTATATATTTAATGATATATATATATAATCATATGTATCAAAAATGATTATATATATATATGTATACACACTTACACGTAGAATTTATTAATGCTTTATTTTGCCTTTCCTCGGCTGTGGAACCGAGGTGTGGAGCTGGAGGGTAAAATCATCACGGTGACTCTGGGGAATAACCGTTTCTGCTGGTGCAAAGGTGCTTCCCACCGCAGCAATCATGTGTACCTGGTGGCCGACCTTCTCCGGGGGGACTTCTACCAGATTCTATGCTTGGAGAATACACAAGAGAGAAATAGTGATAAAGTGTTAACAAAAAAAGCATGAGGTCACGAATTGACACCAGTATTAAAACTTTTAAAAACCCATAGTCTTTGGATTTCTCGGGATAGGTTCAAACGTCAAGCCATCAACCGGCAACCTGTCCAGGAAGTGCTTCGATGCTGACTGCCGCAGCTTTGCATCGCAGAGCTACAAGATACCCTCCTGGATTCTGGAAAGCATGCGGGAGGACTCGGACATGGCATGGTGCCAATTCAATCCAATTCAGTTGATTAATGATCAGATGGCATTTGACGGCATATCAAGACATGAAATACATATTACACAGACATGTTATATTAGTGTTCAATTCCCGTCTATCTATTTATCTATCTATTTATCTATCTATTTATCTATCTATTTATCTATCTATTTATCTATCTAAGCTATCTAAGCTATCTAAGCTATCTATCTATCTATCTATCTATCTATCTATCTATCTATCTAATCTATCTATCTATCTACCTACCTACCTACCTACCTACCTACCTATCTATCTATCTATCTATCTATCTATCTATCTATCTATCTATCTATCTAATCTATCTACCTACCTACCTACCTATCTAATCTATCTACCTACCTACCTACCTATCTATCTATCTATCTACCTATATCTATCTATCTATCTATCTATCTACCTATATCTATCTATCTATCTACCTATATCTATCTATCTATATCTATCTATATCTATCTATATCTATCTATATCTATCTATATCTATCTACCTATATCAATCTATATCAATCTATACCTATCTATATCTATCTATATCTATCTATATCGATCTATATCTATCTATATCTATATGTATCCATCTATATCTACCTATATCTATCTATATCTATCTCTATCTCTATCTATATCTATCTATCTCTATCTCTATCTATATCTATCTATCTATCTATTTCTTTATATATATATATCTATCTACATCTATCTATATCTAAATCTGTCTATTTCTAGATATATATATATCTATATCTACCTCTATCTATATCTATATCTTTATCTATCTCTATCTATATCTATATCTATTTCTCTATCTATCTCTCTATCTCTCTCTCTCTATCTCTATCTATAGCTATATCTATCTCTATCTATCTATATCTATCTCTCTATCTCTCTATCTATCTCTCTATCTCTCTATCTCTCTCTCTCTCTATCTCTTTATCTATATCTATATCTATATCTATATCTAATATCTATATCGAATATCGAATATCTAATATCTAATATCTAATATCTAATATCTCTATCTCTATCTCTATCTCTACCTCTATCTCTATCTATCTATCTGTCTATCTGTCTATCTGTCTATCTGTCTATCTGTCTATCTGTCTATCTGTCTATTTGTCTATCTATCTATCTATCTATCTATCTATCTATCTATCTATCTATATGATTATATATGTATATACATATGCATATTATGGAGTGTGTATATAATATATATACACACATGTTTCTCTGGTGTTTACATTATGTGCAGATATCTCTATGTATACATGTAGAGTACATGTACACAACGACCAGTGATCACCAGCTTCTGCCATGGGGTGTCAGGAGGAGGACTTCGTAAATTCGTTGAGCGCTGGGGGATTCGAGGGATTCGAGGGATTCGAGGGATTCGAGGCAGAGGCTGGACGTGGGGGATCCCGAGTCGTCACCATAGGCTTTAATGCTTAGTTGCTGGTCATCTATGGATGATTTGGGTGATTTGGGGGTACCCCCAATTTTTGGAAACCTCCAATTTTTGGGTTTTAAACTCCAGGCCTGGCCTGCTTCATTTCGTCCCGCGATGGAAGGCTTTTCTTGTGATGGGATTTGTGAAGGGCTTTGCTGAGTCCATTACCCCATTTGTCTGACAAACAGAATCATGAGAAGCACAGAGCAAAACCAAAGTCGATAACATATTGATGACCAGGCATCTGCAGACAAATCGAATTTATCTCATGTCCTCAATGACTGGTCTCCCATTCATCACGCGATGGTTTGGAATTAGGGATATCGGCATATCCCCTAAGAACTGGGTTGCAACTCCTCATGACTGGGCTGTAACCGTTTGAACTGAGAGACTAGGCCTAGTGACTAGGCTATTACCCGGATTATTACCCCTTGGAACTTGCTTGTAGCCCCTTATCAATGCAGTATCTATTTTTCATCTTTTCCTTGCCACTTTGGGTGAGGCTGAAGACCAGCCACCTGCAAAACGCTTTCGAATCGCAGAGGGTGGCGCTTGAGAACGGGAGAATTGGGGAGTTGAAAAAAAACGGATTGCGTACTTCCCTGGCTTCGTCCCAATTTGCGATCGTGACTTTTCAAGCCCCTGGATTCACTTGGGGTTGGGGACTCCAAGAATTGACCCAAATTCGATCACATTTCTATATGATTTTGGATGTTCGAATTTTAGTAATTATATGTATTCATGAAGTAAGGCCCACCTTTTTGATCACCTGGCCGATTCGGGTTTTCAAGCTCGTTCACCAATCTGCAATATATAATAAATCCGTGCAGCAGACATTTTAGTGCATAGCACAGATCTTGATCTTGACATTTGAGGCTAGCCTCTTGCAATCAAACATGCCAATCGAAACTGATTACCCGTAGAGTTCAACAGCCATTGGGCATTCTGTGGGACATTTTAGAAACCGAAAGTCCACAACTGCTCGGGGCAGCACATCAAAGTATTGGGCTCAAATACCAACTGACACGCTGACCCGAAGAGTCACCAGCCATCACATCTTCGACATTTCAGCATGCTTCAAGCAGAGAAACTCGCTTTCATCTTGCTGATTGCAGCCAGAATCGCCAGGCGAGCGCCCAAAACTGCGCCGACGAAGCTTACTGAGCTGACAAAGTAGCCATGTTGCAAAACCATCCAAAAATCAACTGCAATCTATGTATGAAAAATAGTAGGGTTTTATTTTTCTACTGTTTTCGGGTTGCTATATAACAATTCCTTTCAATTCCTCTGATTTTGTGACTGTGGGGGTTCAGGCTGGTGAACAATACATTGGACATCAGTTGGTCGTCATATTTGGTCCCTTTATATAATTGTCTCATCAATTCATTTGATCCCAAAAATAGCTGCCCTAAGAACAGGCAACCCTTTTGGCCCGGCCTTTTTGGAGCCTTTTATGACCCTGCAGGTCTGCAGAAAACACATCCCAATGGCCCCCTGAGAAGCTGTACTGGGATAATCAATGCAAACCCTGCCCAGCCAAGCTGTACGAGAAGGATCACTGTGCCAATGGTGGCGTGCTGGTGGGCGAACGCGCCTGCAAGGGAGTTTTCTGTGAAGGTCAGTGCACAGTAGCAGTGCGATCCGGAGCACCTGCGCCGGACTTTTACTGGGATGGGCAGTGCACGGCTTGCCCTGCGAAGTTCTACAAAGATAGTCACTGCGTGGTGGTTTCAAGTACATCTTGGATTTTTAATCCCACAAAAGCCGAACATGGTGCATCCCTGAAAATTGGATGACAAAAAGGTCAGGACAAGCCCCAACTTCAACTCGACTTCCGATGTTCACGGCTCAGCCCAGGTCACTGCTCGGAGGGTGGTGAGATCGTCGACGAGAAAGCTTGCGGCCCTTTGGGGGTCCACTGCGAAGCCAAGTGCCGGAAACCCCAATCCTTGCCAGCGCCGACGCCGCAGCTCTACTGGGATGGGCAGTGTACGGCATGTCCTGCGAAACTCTACAGCCATTGTTCTCAAGGGGGCACCCTGGTTGGAGAGAAAGGATGTGGCCTATTGAAGATCATGTGTGAAGGCCGGCAGGGTGTGCATGACTGGCAGTACAAATGGATCAAGCGACTAGAAAGACCGCACACTGCACACTGTCTTCATTTTTTGCAGGACATTTCACGCCCGGAATTTTGCTTCAATCCCCAAGAATCCAAGAAGCCTCCGCCTCTCCGGTCGTGGGTAGGTCAGTGTGCGAAACCTGCAGCAGCCCCAGAGGCGGCAGATTGGATCATCATCGGCGGTGGCGCCTCAGGCTGCGCGGCGGCTGCCGCCTTAGCGGATGCTGGGGAGGATGTTTTGGTGCTGGAGCGCGGCCAATCCGACCTGGACGGAGGGGGGGAGTCCGGGAGTTGAATGAGTTGGGGATACAATTTATTCACCCATGTATATCTCGATGTGCGAAATGAGGGGGGAATGGGCCAGCGAGTTATGCCAAGTTCAATGGGGACGACATCAGTTGTCAGTAGGAGTCTGACTTTTCCCAATCGCTGGAAGCTGATCCAACAGGGACAACCAAGTAATATCGTGGACCGCTGGTTTTGTGTATTGGAACATGAGGGTTACCAGCATCTCTCAGGTTCGTTGTTTTTTTTGGGGATAGTTCCATGGCAGGAACATGGGTTCACAAGTCACTTGTGATATCGTTTCCTATACTACCTGTGATCAAACATGGTTAGCTGGAAAAGAACAATCCATGAAGTAGATGAAATACCATGACCATGGTGATTTCTGATAATCAGAGGGTTTTTTTCACCAGTTGTCAGCTTCTCCATTGATTTTTTGCCGGTTAAATGAGCAATTCTACTCATTTATCGGATTAACCTCTGGTTCTTAACACTTTGCAATGGAAACTTGCCGATGGATGATACAGATCATGGTTTACCATGATTCAACGAACAGAACACGTTCGCGGATTTCCAGTTCGCTATGTTAACCAGTTCGGTTTCACATGCGAAATCCACATGGCCAAACCAGGAGCTGGCTGAAACCGAATACGCCGACACTTGGCCCGCAGTTGTGAACTCCGCCGCACAGCTGATTCGATGGACGGATCAGACCTGGGGCTGCGTAGCGAACGTCCTGGGGGGTGGAACCGCCATCAACGGCGGGCTGTACATTGAAGAAGAACCAGATTACTTCCAAGACAACTTTGGGGAGGCGCCGGAACCCACTGGAATCTGGAATCCGAGTTCAGATTTGGAGTGGTGTAAGTGGAGAGTGGTGCAAAGCTTTTTTTCTCGGCATTGGAAACATTTTCTGGCTGCCAGTGTCTCGTAATCCAATGAGGATTCCCCAAGTTCGGGAGGGTTGATCTGGAACATCAAGCTTTGGGAGGTATGGAATTCAATCTGCAGTGGCCCAGGAACGGTCTGCGCCATCCTTGGAAATGGATCACTTGAACAAGCCAGTGAACATACACTACTAATAGTTGTTTTTTTAAATGATTCTTTGAGCGGTGCCCAAGACTCAGACCCTCTGGTTGGCACTTATTTGGAGGTTTCCTAAAATGGGGGTCCCCCAAAATCATCCATTTATAGATGCCTATTCCATTATAAGCCATCCATTTATGGTTATCTCCATTTGTGGAAACCCCCATATTTGCTAGTACAATCCATGACCAGAGTCAGCGGCTGCAGCACAGGCAGTGAACCTCTCGGAGTTCTATGAGAGTTCCGCTTGGGTGGCAAAACAACTGACCGTGCCGCTGAGGCCCTCCAGCTTTGGGCGACGATATGCGGATGCCTTGCATGAAGCGGGTGTGACTCGGCGCTGTGGAAAGGAAATAGACAAATATGTGATTGGCCCCCCAAAATGGATGGTTTGATATGATAAAATATGGTTTGACAGCAAGATTATAAATCATATCAAACCATCCGTATGGCAACTATATAATTAACACTATAATTTCAAATGAGTTGGTCCATTGGCACATGGACCGCTCAGGAAGGCGTTGCCGACCCCAAGCCGAGCGCGCGGATGGTGAAAGATGGCTCTTGGGCAACTTGACTGATCTTGGCTGTTTGCAGGGACGTTAGTAGTTCCAAAGTGCATCAATTTCTACAAAGGTGGAATTTTTGCGGATGCCAAACAGCTGGAAGAGTGTCTGAAAATATGGTATAACCCCAAGCTCGCAATTTTCATCGAGAAAATGATGTTTTTTTCTTTTTAAAGCCGCCTTTTTTCCTATGGATTTACCATGGAATACCATGGATAAACCATCCTAAACAGCTTTTTCGGATCAGCCGAGGTGGCCTATGCCACATTCAACACATCCAAAAAGACTTGGATTCGTCGTGGAGCTGCGGCCTTGCTACATGAGCTGCTCGGCATATACACGCGCTAGCGTTAAGTCGTATCAGCTTGTAAAAGTCGTATCGCGAGGCCGTGCGCCTGGAAAAAGTTCAAGTTTGGCTTTTTTTTTTATGGCGTTGATTTTTAAAAAATATATTTGATCATTCTTTCAAGGGGGCGCTGCTTGCCTGCTGCTTGCCTGCTGCTTGCCTGCTACTTGCTGCTGCTTGCTGCTGCTTGCTGCTGCTTGCTGCTGCTTGCTGCTGCTTGCTGCTGCTTGCTGCTGCTTGCTGCAAGACGGCGCAGACGGCAAGACGGCGCAAGACGGAACAGACACAACAGACGTCGCAGACGGAGCACCGACAAAACCTGCCACGCTTTCCGCCCGCAATGGAATGAAGGTGTTTTTCCAATTCGTAATTCCTGGGTGGATAGGACAACAAACTTCTTGAGAGCTGTCCACGACATTGATGCACATCGCGCCAGCCATAGATTTGGTTGCGGAAAACAAGGGGCCCCCATATCCTTATATCATCCTAGATCATAGCCCTGCCAATAGGATTTGCTACAGCTAACCCACTTGCATTGCAAGAAATTTGAGGCTGTACCAGTAGGGGTTTGATTTGGTCACGCGACGCAGGACATCAATATAATATATTCAAATCCAATAGGATTAGCTGCCGAGAATCTGTTTGTATTAACTTGTGCCCTTCAAAATCATCGCTGTGCGCAATGCTTCGGCTACTTTTAACTACATCTCCAAGTATGGATGAGACAGGCTGTGCCATGGTGATTCTTCTTCCCTGATGTGACTTTCCACTACCTGATGTGACTTCTCCGTATCGCCCCCGTGCCATGGGGATGATATGACTTTTCCCGCCTGATGTGACTTAAGTACGGTGCTTGTATGTATATAAATATGTGTATATATATATATTTGCATATGTGTATATAAATATTTGTATATATATATATAAATATGCATATGTATATATATATATATTTATATCAAAGTCAAGACAGGCCAATGCTATGAACTCACTTAAAAAAAACAAACGTACATCATTTTCCAGGCTTCAAGTTTGCTCGTCCTCCCTTTTTCCACCAAGGCGTTCTGACATGAAAAACCTGAGATTCTTCACCAGCTTCCAGGCTGGCAGCACTCCAATTTTGGGTAATCCCTGCGGAGTTGGATGCTGTCCGCAATGAGAAGCTGTAATGAACATATATGCTGTACATATATATATATATATTTGTATGATTGTCTATGTATGTTATAGATATTCAATTTTTCGGCAACGTTCCACACAGAGACATATATCTATGTATATGTTTCTGTGTGAATTTAGGAGGTCTCCAAAAACTAGTTGCTATCACCACATTCAGTTTGGGTTTGTCCAAACACCAGCCAAACATGAAGTTCCCCTCAAATTCCCTTGCGTTATCATCGTTTTCCCAATGACATGATATTAAATGATATGAGAAATGTTCATCTTTAGTGACCTCCCCCCATTTTTAGACACCAAAAACAGGTGAAGAAGATCAATTTCGAAGGCAAGCGCGCCAGTGGCGTCCTGGCTCGCAACAATTTCAATGACTTGGTGACCATCAAAGCACGCAAGGGCGTGATCTTGGCCTCTGGCGCCATTTTCAGTCCTCAGCTATTGCAAGTCTCCGGCATTGGCGAGAGCAGGTTGCTGCGAAACTTGGGGGTCCAAACGGTGGTGGAGAACGAGAATGTTGGACACAACTTCATTGATCGCAACATCTTGAACTTTGGCATCTTGATTTGCTATGATCAGTTTAACATAGTTTAACTCTTTTGTGGGTGGTTTATATCGTTATATCCTTATATTAACTTATACTGTCTGTATATATATATATGTATATAAATACATCTACCCAGGGTGGGTGACCGTCCAAGGCGTTTGGGCATCCAAGCATCGACCGTTGTATGTTGGCTATGCCATGTCTTCAAACACAACTTCACAGATCACCATTGAGAGTGAAGGCCTGCGGCTGAGAACTGGCATGGGTTGCATCAGGCATTGCATTGTTTGGAAGGAACATGGTCGGGGAGAAGGAATCCAAGGGGAAGGAAAACACACACCTTTTGGCCTAAGCTTCCATGCGACTATTTCTGGCAAAGTGATAATGACAGACATGGGCAGCATTTACGTGTTGGTATTCTAGCTTCTAAGTCGTTGGTTTGGTCAATCTCTATGGGTATAATACTATTTTATGGCTGTTTTGGTGGGGACAATGATGCGCCACCATGTGTTCTGTGGTGCCAAAATTTGAGACGTACCCAGCTTCAGGGTGGCCACACATTCGGTGCGATAATAACTGTCCCATAGTTGAACATGTTGTTGTTGTTGTTGTTGTTGCCAAACGTTTCTTTCATTGGAATTCCCATGCAATTTTCATTGTTCCAGTACGTTCCAGTGGTAAATGATAAATGTGAATTTCCCATAAGCTGGTAGCTTTTATACCACCATATTTGCATCAATCTTATGAAATCCTTATCTTTCATGTTGAAATCCCACGAAATCCCACGAAATCCAACGAAATCCCACCATTTTTCACATTTTTCTGGGTCATCTCCCCATGCCTTCAGCTGTTTTTTTGGGGGTCGCATATCGCCGCAGGTTGGGGCAAGGTGGCGAGCGGCTTCGCCATCCCCTCCCTGGGCATGGTTCCGCCGGAGCAGCGCACGGAAGCCCTGCGAGCGCTGATGAAGCCGCTGCTCACGGGACCCATCGCAGATATCATGAACAATATGTGCCTGGGATTGAAGAATGATAGAAATATATGAAGTTATATATATATATGACATAGATATTAATAAAGATCATTGAATATATATATATATTATACATACATACATATTACACTGTACATATATATATATATATACACATATATATATATATACCGCAGGGGGCGGGGGTTCCCCGAGAGGATATCAATCAGGATCATTGAATTGGAGAAAAAACAGTGTTTCACTGTGGTAAAATGGAGATTTTTCATGTTGTTCTTTTCATTGTTGGTGTCTTTTAATTACGGATCAATTTTTTTTCGTCCGTCGAATTTGAAGTCAGTTATGGACCCTCACATTTTTGCTTTTTTGGTGCTCTCATTTTCTCCATTGGAATTACGAGGTGGACTTTTTGTTTTATATCAAAGATCATTGGAAAAGGGTATAATATACTGTGTTTCCACAGGTATTTTGATGTGATGCTGTTTTTCATTGGTAATTCACAGTGTTTTTGCATAGCATCAAAAGTTCCGAATGCTGACAGTCAGCTGTTTTTTCTGTTTTTATACAAAAGCATTAGTACAAGACATATCAACCACTATAGAAGGCACAAACCCGACCAATTCAAATGTTATTCTATGCAACAAGATACCATCGTAGAACATTAAAATAAAATATAACGATGGTGGTACATTATGTTAGGATACCGATACATTTTGCTTGATTGGGATAAATCATTATTTGTGTTCCGCCACAAACGCCGCAATCGTTCGCGGCCAAGTCCCATCTGGGTCACCCAACCTCAAGCACGCAGCAGGCATGTGCCACCCGCAATCCCCCCCGTGCTGCGTGGAACACAGAACCCTACGAAGATGTACTTCTATCTCATTTTATATGAACAGATTTCTTTTCTGATGGCAAGACTATGCGGATCAGCATAGTGTCCCATTGCCTTGAGTCAGGTCTTATTTTCTCTCTCAGGCGTCCCACGGTGCTTCTTTGAAGACTAACGCAGGCTGCCGGCAACTTTTCATTGCCAACTCCTTGAAGCGTGTGAGTGCATTCAAGACACTTTCCAAACCAGGCTTTTTGCTTACATAGTGCACTGCTAGAACGTTGCGATGTTCGATGGGGTCGTTGACAACCTTCTGCAATCCGTGGCGTCTCAGCTGTGACTTTGTCACAGCAGCCAAGGACTCGGCCACGTTGTCTCCACCCACCAGCAGAAATGAAGTACGGGATTCCTTGCAACATCCTTGTTTGGTCAAGTGTCTCAAAAGACTGACCTCATCTGTACGGAGTCCCTTTTTGGGAATGGTGCTCAAAGGAGTAAAAAGGTGGCGTATGTGAGAAACGCCTTGCAGGCTGGGTGTTCCAGCCATCTTGGCTGCTGCTTGCAGCGATCGACTTCCATCTGCGGCAGCCAAGTGTTGCCCCTTGCGCAACTTCGACATGACTGGAATCACAGTTTCCGCTAGCGATTCCGGACCAGCAGCTGGGCCTCCGAACACAAATGAGCAAGGTTATGTTAGTAGTTGAGAAAGCACAAGCGGGACAGGGGAAACCGACCAACTGAAAAAAGAAAAATTCCTTCAATAGTGTCTAGGTGGAAACATTTCAAAATGTTTGTGAGTCGAAAGTGCCTTTGTCTGCTACTTTTGGCGGCAGCGGTAGGACAGCATATTGCTTGGTCGCAACGGAACCGTCGACACAGCGAAGCTTGAATACGATGTGACGTCCTCGAAAAATCTTGTTAGTCTTTTTCGAACTGCTCGCGGGTCTCTTCATCACCGGCATCCTCTTGCGCTTCAAAAACTTGTTAGCTTTTCTTTCCACTTTGTAACGCTTTTGTTTGGCATGTTGGACCGCACTCTGAGATGCTTTGCGTTGGACTGTGGCAGTGCATGTGTCAAACTCAAGAATGCCTGCAGGAAACTCAAATGAAGTAGAATCCAGATACTCACAGGTCGCCAGTGCAAGACGAATGTCTTGCGCCCACGCAGTCATTCGCTTCACAGTGACTCCTTCCAGGAGATGCTCCATTGAATCCATGGGTGTTTTGATTCCTATGAGGTAGCAAATGCGCAGGAAATTGGTGTAGTCGCCATCCTGATGTTGACGCACTTGCGAATGCAATGGAGTGAAAGCCTCCACCGGAAACGTCAATTTCGGATGTATATAGCAGCTTTTCGTGGTACACTTCAGTTCATCATTCACATTGCGGCCACTCCGTACCATTTCTTCTCCACATGAGTAACAAAGAGGAAGTTGATCTGAAAGGACCCCGTGTTGCCAGAGAAATTTTTTACACGTCTTTTCACCCCAGCTGCAAAGTTCTGGGTAGGAGACTTGTTTGAGATCCCTCAAGGCATGGGTACCACTGCTGGACGACGTCGAATACTGAATTTGCAAGTCTTTGTGTTGCGAATTTTTTTGGGCAACGGCTCCTTTAGAGAAAACCTTTTCGGCTTTACCCTTCTTTAAAGTACCCAAGTGTTTCACTTTGGGCATGTCGGGAAAATTGTTTGTGGGAAAAATGGCTGCGGACAAACAGAGTTGGCTCCGCCTTGCAACGGACCCTCACTTCCATATGCAATGTCACGATGATGTGGGCACTGCCGCATATTGCCGCAGCCTTTTTCACGCAACTGCAGCTCAGTCCATGGCATTTCTTGCCAAAGCATTCGACATGTCACTATACTTGCGCTTCTGTAGCAGCGGAAATTGCTTTACCTCTGAGCTGGTTGCCAGTCTCATTTCCCAACATTCACGCCTTCCGCCTGAGGACTTCCACCATTTGTTGCAGATCCTCGGATTGACTTTGAATCATCATCATGACCAGCACCATCATCATCATCATCATCATCAACATCATCATCATCATCATCATCAACCTCAGCAACAGCATCAACCAGACCAAACACATCAAGATCAAGGAGCAAATGCTTCCAAGAAAAACGAAAGTCTCGTGGACAAAACGGCCAAGGCGCAAGAATGCCTTGCCACGCCTCTCCGGTGCACAAGTGCTGGGAAAGACATGTGGAGAACGCGCGCAGCCATGTACCGGGCATGCACCCTACTTATACTGCTTGCTGTTCTTGTCAGTGACGCATGGGTCATCATGCCCGGAAGACGGCAAAAGGGCTGAAGAGGAAGAAGGCAGAGATGGTCTGGAAACATCACATGGAGAAGGAATGTCTGGTACGTTTTCCTCATCTGATACGAAAACTTCTCTTTGATACCACAACTTGAATTTCTTGGTCTCAGGAGAATCATCTGGCACCAATGGCTCCGAAGCTCCAGCAGGGTCATCAGAGGACAATCTAAAATACCTGGCTTCCGTCCTTGGCGAGATCACACCAGGATCAGGTCGCAAACGTTTGCGCGGAGGAGTCTGCAGATGGACATCCGCATATGCGTCTGCACCAGAACAAGCAACCACTTCCACATCAGTGCGCTGCGCCTCCTCATCGCGAAGCGAAGCGTTGACTTCCTCTTCACTCCAGTGAAAACATGGAAAGCATACATTGAACCAGTATGGAAATTCCAAAAGGTGCCGCCATGGAGAAAAGCGACGTAACATGACTCTAACCGCAGCCTCCACACATTCCGGCAACGGTTTGGACTTCACACGATCTATCCAAGTTTTCTGCAGCAAACGATGGTGAGTCAGCAAACAATGCAATCGTTTCTCCCACCAGTCATGAATCAAAACAACATGCAGCGTCCAAGCAGCGGCACTCGTAGAAACATCTTGGCCGCTACTTTCCAGAGCTAACATAAGCAAAGAATCTAAGTACTCTCCAGAACACCTCCACAGAGGTAAAAGCCCCTTGTGAGGAGCATCACATGAAGCCAAGCGCAAAAAAATAATGAAACATATGGACAGCAACTGTTGTACGGAAAGTGACCTCATTATTGAGCCCGAGGAAGGCTAGCATCTCGAAAATCTCTGTCGCATAATGCCGAGATGTGAGAAACGAAGCAGTTCATGTCTCGTATGATGTTACTATGATGCAGAAAAAACAATATACATACGTGTTTATTGATATGCAAGTTCAATGCCTTTTCTGATCTATGACAGTAATCCCTGGATCCCCAATGTTATGTGTGCAATTTGCACTATCGATTTCTTTGGTATCCTATTTAGAATTAAGATGGCCCAAAAAGTGTTATCTTTAAGTGACTACAAATAATGTTATTCCAAACCAATCGCCATCCGTTGCTGCCAAGCGTAATCCATCCACACAACGACAACGCATCTGAGGTAGTGGCCTGAAGCCGGAGAAAAGTACCGACAAAAACCAAAAAGAAATCCAAACATGGTGAGTTGCCGATCAACCAGAAGCACTATGGGGTACATATAATAATGAAATGATATCTATATAAGTTTCCCACCCACCCACCCGTAGCATCTACTTCCCGTGCTTCTTCGAGAGAACTTACAGTAGCGTAGCAGGACTCATGCATGAAAAAATACAAGAGACATCACACTAGCGTAGCTTGACGTATGCGTGACAAGTACAAGATAACTTACAGTAGCGTAGCAGGACTCATGCATGACAAGTACAAGAGACAACACACTAGCGTAGCATGAGTGACAAGTGCAAGATAACTTACACTAGCGTAGCAGGACTCATGCTACAAGAGACATCACACTAGCGTAGCTTGACGTATGCGTGACAAGTACAAGATAACTTACACTAGCGTAGCAGGACTCATGCATGACAAGTACAAGAGACAACACACTAGCGTAGCTTGACGTGTGCGTGACAAGTACAAGATAACTTACACTAGCGTAGCAGGACTCATGCATGACAAGTACAAGAGACATCACACTAGCGTAGCTTGACGTATGCGTGACAAGTACAAGATAACTTACACTAGCGTAGCAGGACTCATGCATGACAAGTACAAGAGACATCACACTAGCGTAGCTTGACGTATGCGTGACAAGTACAAGATAACTTACAGTAGCGTAGCAGGACTCATGCATGACAAGTACAAGAGACAACACACTAGCGTAGCATGACGTGTGCGTGACAAGTACAAGATAACTTACACTAGCGTAGCAGGACTCATGCATGACAAGTACAAGAGACATCACACTAGCGTAGACAGTGACGTAGCGTGACTCATGCATGACAAGTACAAGAGACAACACACTAGCGTAGCATGACGTGTGCGTGACAACAAGATAACTTACAGTAGCGTAGCAGGACTCATGCATGACAAGTACAAGAGACAACACACTAGCGTAGCTTGACGTATGCGTGACAAGTACAAGATAACTTACAGTAGCGTAGCAGGACTCATGCATGACAAGTACAAGAGACAACACACTAGCGTAGCATGACGTGTGCGTGACAAGTGCAAGATAACTTACACTAGCGTAGCAGGACTCATGCATAAAAAAATACAAGAGACATCACACTAGCGTAGCTTGACGTATGCGTGACAAGTACAAGATAACTTACAGTAGCGTAGCAGGACTCATGCATGACAAGTACAAGAGACATCACACTAGCGTAGCATGACGTGTGCGTGACAAGTACAAGATAACTTACACTAGCGTAGCAGGACTCATGCATGACAAGTACAAGAGACAACACACTAGCGTAGCATGACGCGTGCGTGACAAGTGCAAGATAACTTACAGTAGCGTAGCAGGACTCATGCATGACAAGTACAAGAGACAACACACTAGCGTAGCATGATGTGTGCGTGACAAGTGCAAGATAACTTACACTAGCGTAGCAGGACTCATGCATGACAAGTACAAGAGACATCACACTAGCGTAGCTTGACGTATGCGTGACAAGTACAAGATAACTTACAGTAGCGTAGCAGGACTCATGCATGACAAGTACAAGAGACAACACACTAGCGTAGCATGACGTGTGCGTGACAAGTGCAAGATAACTTACAGTAGCGTAGCAGGACTCATGCATGACAAGTACAAGAGACAACACACTAGCGTAGCTTGACGTGTGCGTGACAAGTGCAAGATAACTTACAGTAGCGTAGCAGGACTCATGCATGACAAGTACAAGAGACAACACACTAGCGTAGCATGACGTGTGCGTGACAAGTGCAAGATAACTTACACTAGCGTAGCAGGACTCATGCATGACAAGTACAAGAGACAACACACTAGCGTAGCATGACGTGTGCGTGACAAGTGCAAGATAACTTACACTAGCGTAGCAGGACTCATGCATGACAAGTACAAGAGACAACACACTAGCGTAGCTTGACGTGTGCGTGACAAGTGCAAGATAACTTACACTAGCGTAGCAGGACTCATGCATGACAAGTACAAGAGACATCACACTAGCGTAGCTTGACGTATGCGTGACAAGTACAAGATAACTTACAGTAGCGTAGCAGGACTCATGCATGACAAGTACAAGAGACATCACACTAGCGTAGCTTGACGTATGCGTGACAAGTACAAGATAACTTACAGTAGCGTAGCAGGACTCATGCATGACAAGTACAAGAGACAACACACTAGCGTAGCATGACGTGTGCGTGACAAGTGCAAGATAACTTACAGTAGCGTAGCAGGACTCATGCATGACAAGTACAAGAGACACCACACTAGCGTAGCTTGACGTATGCGTGACAAGTGCAAGATAACTTACACTAGCGTAGCAGGACTCATGCATGACAAGTACAAGAGACAACACACTAGCGTAGCATGACGTGTGCGTGACAAGTGCAAGATAACTTACACTAGCGTAGCAGGACTCATGCATAAAAAAATTACAAGAGACATCACACTAGCGTAGCTTGACGTATGCGTGACAAGTACAAGAGACATCACACTAGCGTAGCTTGCCGTATGCGTGACAAGTACAAGAGACAACACACTAGCGTAGCTTGCCGTATGCGTGACAAGTACAAGAGACAACACACTAGCGTAGCATGACGTTATCACACCCCACCCCACCCCACCCCACCCGAACCCTTCACGCAAGTTCCATGAACGTTATCACACCCCACCCCACCCCACCCCACCCGAACCCTTCCCGCAAGTTACATGAACGTTATCACACCCCACCCCACCCCACCCTAACCCTTGACGCAACTACATGAACGTTATCACACACCCCACCCCACCCCACCCCACCCCAACCCCACCCCTTCCCCCCCTCGGGGAACCCCCGCCCCCTAGGGTATATATATATTAAAACAAGACTGGAAATCAAATTCAATTGGAATTAAATCTGAATCTAATTCCCCCTCTCTGGCTACCGGACTGTTGGGCACGTACTGAAGGAATTTAATTTGAATTTAATTCTTTGGCTTTGCTGTGTTCTGGTGCCTGATCCTTAATTCTTTTTCTATACTTGTTTCTGAGAGATGTCGGCCCAAGAAGTTCGCCGTGGTCGGAAACGGAAGCCATGGGTGCATGTGGCGACGGATTCCTTTTGGGAGAAGGAGACGTTGCGCAAGGGTGCGCAAAGATGGCTTCGTGAAAAGAATTTGAAGCACAGCACTCTGACCGCGACTACTTTTGAAGGCGTTGGTTGATTTCTGTTTTCCGGGGGCAGGTTGGTGCACCTATGTAAGGGGTCCGCTTTTTGAGATTTTGGCGGTAGGTGGGGTCGAATTTGCGGACCCCCGCGGGTCGAGATCCGGCAGTTTGCATTTTTGGAGGAAGTTTGTGTTAACGTTAACTTCTTGACAAGGGGATCACGCAGTGGATGCTAGGTTGGGGCGGGGCAGTGTTAACTTTCTTGACAAGTGGATCAAGGTGCGGATGCTAGGTTGGGGTGGGGCAGTGTTAACCTTTCGGGCACGTTGATGGCGAGACCCCGGCAGGAGTTCTTTAATGAAAGTTATCTATCTATCTATCTATCTACCTACCTATCTATCTATCTATCTACCTACCTGCCTATCTATCTATCTATCTATCTATCTGTCTAAGACTCTTTACATGGAGCTGTCTGTCTCTCTGTGTTCCTGCCTCGCTGTCTGTGCTGTCAATGTGCATTATCGGGGGTCTGAAATTCCCGTTCGAGAGCCCGAGTTCCGCAAGAAAAGCGGACCCCCGCGCAAGTTCGTATGTTGATTTTTGTAGGCTGCACCGGATGGATCCAGTAAGAGAGACTTGCATCGGTTAGAACAATCACTTGGCTTGCTTTGCAGGCACGGGAAAATCTTCGATCTGCTTTTGGCGCTTTGGAACCCTTTGGCTGGCCAAAAAGAAGTCCGCGGCACGTTCCAGACAATGCAGTCCATGACAAGAATTAAATTTGGATTTAATTCCTGCTTGAAGGTCAAATGAAGAACAGACACGTTGGAATTAAATTCAAATTGAATTCTTCTTTACATTCGATTCCAAGCGTTTTTGGAATCCGATTTCCATGCTCATCCATATATATATATATATACACAGATATATTGTTAATGTACAACATCATTCCTGTCGTCCTGGTTCAACAAGGTCTTGCGCCAGAGGTACCAACAGGGTACAACAGTACAGAGAAGCTGAGCGCACACAGACAACAAAAGGAGGAGGAGACAACATTCACACAACAGCGCATTGTTGCCTTGAATCTTTTCGTGCATATATATATATAATACATATATGTGACAGATCCTAATAACAAATACAAATACTATACTCGTATTTACTATGCTTAGATGCATCTGATCTGGGCTTGAGGACTTTGAGGCGATGAAATCTGAAGTGTGCTGGGCTTGAAGATTAAGGAATATAGTAACACAAACATATGTCAATTTAACATTGATGGAATTGGGCTTAAACATCCCGGCGGGCCTAGCACCGGCCCATGATTGTCCAAAAATTGTTGTTTCGCTTTGGCGCCAGCGCGATTTCATGTGGCAAACGACCATCAAAAAAAAACATCCGCTTTACTGTGGTTTGCAACCCTTACAGGGTTTTGTGCTGCAAAACCCGACGAACGAACAAAGTGGCCTTTTCTCTTCACCGCATGAAAGATCTTACAGCTTCGCCAGTTGCGGTCAGCAAGTCGAAGCCAGTGTGTTCCCATCTCCATTGTTGACTTCGAATGTCTTGCAGTACTGACGAATGATATCACACCCCACCCCACCCCACCCCATGCGTAGCGTAGCATCACATCATGTCTTGCAGTCCTGACGAATAATATCACAAACCCCACAACCCCACCCCATGCGTAGCGTTGCATCGCATCATGTCTTGCAGTACTGAAGAATAATATCACACCCCACCCCACCCCACCCCATGCGTAGCGTAGCATCACATCATGTCTTGCAGTACTGACGAATAATATCACACCCCACCCCACCCCATCCGATGCGTAGCGTTGCATCGCATCATGTCTTGCAGTACTGACGAATGATATCACACCCCACCCCACCCCACCCCATGCGTAGCGTAGCATCACATCATGTCGCGCAGTACTGACGAATAATATCACACCCCACCCACCCCACCCCATGCGTAGCGTTGCATCGCATCGTCTTGCAGTACTGACGAATATATCCCACCCCACCCCACCCCATGCGTAGCGTAGCATCGCATCATGTCTTGCAGTACTGACGATAATATCACACCCCACCCCATGCGTAGCGTAGCATCGCATCATGTCTTGCAGTACTGACGAATAATATCACACCCACCCCACCCCCCCATGCGTAGCGTAGCATCACATCATGTCTTGCAGTACTGACGAATAATATCACACCCCAACCCCACCCCATGCGTAGCGTAGCATCGCATCATGTCTGCAGTACTGACGAATGATATCACACCCCACCCCACCCCACCCCATGCGTAGCGTAGCATCACATCATGTCTTGCAGTACTGACGAATAATATCACAACCCACCCCACCCCACCCCATGCGTAGCGTAGCATCACATCATGTCTTGCAGTACTGAAGAATAATATCACACCCCACCCCACCCCACCCTACCCCAATTTGTGGGTCGGTAAAAAATCCGTCTGCTTAAGCATCTTAAGGCTAACATTATTGATGTTTACATACCTGTTGCGTGGATGATGACGACGACATTTATTTTGGACATCGGCCATAAATTTATGGTTGACATTTTCTTTGACCGGACAAATACGTTAGGGATTTGTCGGGCCTGGAAGAATTTGTAGCACCGCCATGAAAAGGACACTAAACGTGGTGGTAAATGGTTGCTCGATCTTTTTTTGGGGCTACTGTATAGATACGACCCTTTCCATCTAAACAGCAGTTTGGGATTTGTTGCTTGGTCAGGATATCCAAAGAATGGCGGCGCCAGGAATTTTTTTCTTTCATGGGGAGATTTGTTGCTGGATCACGGGAGAAAACGAAGGTCAGGACTTTGAACATCTTTTTGATCCACAGAAAAATGGGTGCTGCATCAAGATAAGAAGGGCAATTTGCCGGCCTTGATTTTCCTGCTGCCATGGGATCCCGGCCCAGGATACAGGTGGTTGGGCTGAACCACAAGACCTACTCCCGCGGCTCAGTGGAGGCGGTTTCCGCTGACTCAGCAGACGCGCCAAAGGTCACAGCCAACTACTTCAAGGAGCGCTTGGACTTTTTTGGGATGTGGATACCCGGCCTGGTAAACTGCCACATAACTATGGAAAGATCCACAATTTTTAATGGGTAAATCCACTATTTCTATGGCCATTTTCAATAGCAAACTGTTGGTTTACGAGAGGGTAAAGAGAAAAATTACTTATTTCGAGCGATCCCCACCAACTGAAATTCTATCTGACAGATATTCTGACATTCTATCTGGCATTCTTTGCATTCTTTCTGACATTCTATCTGGCATCGATTCTGACATCCTCTCTGGCATGTAGGGTTCGCCCACGAGCTAGGGTCGCACCTCAAAATCTAGAGACCCTCAACTGTGGGGAAAACGAAAGATAGAAAAAAATCTTCAGAATCGAGAAAGATTGAGAAAAGCTTGCCCATCTTTCCGGGGAACCTCCTACCAAAATCCCAGAGGTGTCAGAACATCTGGTGCCATCTGCAGGACAAGCGCGACATGAAGCAACAGTTTGTGGCCATGAAAACGTTGATGGAGGTGATCCATTCGGAAGCCTTGCAAGGCTTGGTGAATGCCAAGACCTTCAAAGGCACCGATGCCACGCTTCCTGCCACCTGACGAGCGCCAAGCTGTGGATCTAAACCATCCAAAACGGGGAGGTTTCACAGGTGGTGTCCTTTTTTCAGGTCATATGGAAGATTTTTGCGCAAAAGTCTCGCAACTTCAGGTCTACTTCAGCTGTTTGGGGCGGCCGCAGACAGATGCCACGGCCATCATTACACCATGCCTTCCTAAAGACGGTTCTTCAACAAAAGATCTCGAAGAATCTCGGATTTGATCTGAGGTGTGAAAGCCCATGGACCATTTCTTGCGAGATGATGACGATACTTTCTTGTCATGGATTTATTAAAGGAGATAGCAATGTGACCAAAATCTGGAGCCTCAAAGTCGACAAACTTGGATACCATGTCACCCAGGGCAGAGGGCCATATTCACGAGTTAATGGTCTACTTCGCAAGAAACGGACTGGTCGGACTTGGGGCCTGTTTCAAGTCGTTGTACACCTACATGGGGAAAATAAACGACTCATACTGACTCACTTCGCAAGGTCTAGAACAGTTGTTTGGTTTGCACACTCAGTTTCCATGAAAAGGTACGACTTTGGAAGTCAAATGAGCCATGACCACCGAGCAGGGTCTGATGTTTCAAAAGGTCAAGCTGATATTTCAACATGGGTTCAACAGTTCAACATCTGACACCTCCGGAAGTATTTTTTGGCCCAGGAACACTTCCGCAATGTCGTGGTGTCGTCCTACCACTACTTTGGTTCTGCTTCATTTGGCAAGGTGGTTGACGGCGAGGATTTGCTCGTGAAAGGAACCGAGAATCTTCACGTCCCTTGGCGGCGACGTATCCGGATTTTCCACGGCGCTGTGCTCCTTCCCTGAGGTGATTGATGCATCCATCTTCCCGAATCCGACACGTACCTCGCTTTCGTTTTTGGACTGGGAATGGTTGAAATCCCAGCCATTTCAGGTAAGTGACTTTAGGATGGCGTGCCACGGTATGGAGCATGTTAGGTTTCCCACTTCTTGGATTTAGGCCCCTTCCATTCTTGGTAGAATCCCCACGAATTGCTGATTGAATTGTTCATTCAGTGAATGTCAGTGGTACATTTCTTCATTTCTTGTTGGTCGAACCCTTTTTTTTGGTGTTTACCCTCTGGTAAACTAACATATCTATGGAAAATCACCATTTTGCATGGGAAAACTCACTATAAATGGCAATTTTCAATGGCAAACTGTTAGTTTGGTCCATTTATAGATGGTTTACCTATTAAAACTGGTGATTTTCCATGGCTATGTTAAATAACCAGGCCGGGTACCACTCCCATTTTCCAGGCGGTCGAGAACCAGTTTCCGCCCCGTTTTTTTAATCGCTGAGGAGTCAATCCGCAAGGGACCATCATGGCCGGGACCTGAGAAATCTGGCGACCATGGCAGGGGACAAACCATCTTCTGTTGTGTTGTCGTTAAATCATCTCTAAAGACTGTATATCTTTAAAACCATTTTAAAAATCATTTTTAGATCATTTTTAGATCATCTTTAAAGGATCTGTAAACATTTTTCATCGTCATCATGAAGCCCAGGCCATGGGCCACTACTTGGGGAAGCGACTGGCATCCAAGTCCAGGCCCAGCGGTCGAGCGGTCGACGGGAGTCTTTCCCCAGTTTGGTGACCAGTGGATTTGTCGACCCCTTGGGTTGGGCCCCAGGCGCTTGAAGGAAGTTCTGGTTTGAGGCTGCGAATCGCGGCCGCGATTCAAAGAATAGGAACTTGCACGCAGGTTACAGTTGATTGGTCAAGTAGAATTGCTTGCTGTTTCAAATGCTGACATTTGCTACATCGCCATGTAGCTGGTTGATGCTGGTTGTACGGTTATGCCATGCAAATGACAACGCACAAGACGCTGTATCCGTTTTATCTTCCGAAATTTTGAGAAGACTTCAGAAGGTTTGCCAAGGCGCAACAATTTCGCTGGAAGTCTGAAGAGCTGTGGTATTGAGGATACTACAATGAATTCGTTCTAATATTAGGACCCCAGAGGCCTCAGCATAAGAGCATAGGACACGGATGCGTTGTGTACAGATTACATTTCTATGCCTTCCCTTCTCACTGTACAGAAAGGCCTTGATTGCGGAGTTGTAAAGTCACTAGTTGTGCGGGTGGCAGTCGAACTTCAAAGCTGCATCTGTACAGCCATTGGCAGCGGCCTTAGTAGATAGGTCGATGTTTGTTGTGACGTAATAGCAGTGCGACAGTGGGGGTTTGGTGCCTATGCCAGTATGACGCCTAATCCTAATCCCTAATCCTAATCCCTAATCCTAATCCCTAATCCTAATCCCTAATCCTAATCCCTAATTCTAATCCCTAATCCTAATCCCTAATCCTAATCCCTAATCCCTAATCCTAATCCCTAATCCTAATCCCTCATCCCTAATCCTAATCCCTAATCCTAATCCCTAATCCCAATCCCTAATCCCAATCCCTAATCCTAATCCCTAATCCTAATCCCTAATCCTAATCCCTAATCCTAATCCCTAATCCTAATCCTAATCCCTAATCCTAATCCCTAATCCTAATCCCTAATCCTAACCCCTAATCCTAATCCCTAATTCTAATCCCTAATTCTAATCCCTAATTCTAATCCCTAATCCTAATCCCTAATTCTAATCCCTAATTCTAATCCCTAATTCTAATCCCTAATTCTAATCCCTAATTCTAATCCCTAATTCTAATCCCTAATTCTAGTCCCTAATTCTAATCCCTAATTCTAAATCCTAATTCTAAATCCTAATTCTGAATCCTAATTCTGAATCCTAATTCTAAATCCTAATTCTAAATCCTAATGCTAAATCCTAATTCTAAATCCTAATTCTAAATCCTAATTCTAAATCCTAATTCTAAATCCTAGTTCTAAATCCTAATTCTAAATCCTAATTCTAAATCCTCATTCTAAATCCTAAATCTAAATCCTAATTCTAAATCCTAATTCTAAATCCTAATTCTAAATCCTAAATCTAAATCCTAATTCTAAATCCTAATTCTAAATCCTAATTCTAAATCCTAATTCTAAATCCTAATTCTAAATCCTAATTCTAAATCCTAATTCTAAATCCTAATTCTAAATCCTAATTCTAAATCCTAATTCTAAATCCTAATTCTAAATCTTAATTCTAAATCCTAATTCTAAATCCTAATTCTAAATCCTAATTCTAAATCCTAATTCTAAATCCTAATTCTAATTCCTAATGCTAAATCCTAATGCTAAATCCTAATGCTAAATCCTAATTCTAAATCCTAATTCTAAATCCTAATTCTAAATCCTAATTCTAAATCCTAATTCTAAATCCTAATTCTGAATCCTAATTCTAAATCCTAATTCTAAATCCTAATGCTAAATCCTAATTCTAAATCCTAATTCTAAATCCTAAATCCTAATTCTAAATCCCCAATTCTAAATCCTAATTCTAAATCCCTAATTCTAAATCCTAATTCTAAATCCTAATTCTAAATCCTAATTCTAAATCCTAAATTCTAATGCTAAATCCTAATTCTAAATCCTACTGGCTATTCCTAATTCTAAATCCTAATGCTAAATCCTAATGCTAAATCCTAATGCTAAATCCTAATGCTAAATCCTAATGCTAAATCCTAATGCTAAATCCTAATGCTAAATCCTAATGCTAAATCCTAATGCTAAATCCTAATGCTAAATCCTAATGCTAAACCCTAATGCTAAATCCTAATGCTAAATCCTAATGCTAAATCCTAATGCTAAATCCTAATGCTAAATCCTAATGCTAAATCCTAATCCTAAATCCTAATGCTAAATCCTAATGCTAAATCCTAATGCTAAATCCTAATGCTAAATCCTAATGCTAAATCCTAATGGTAAATCCTAATGCTAAATCCTAATTCTAAATCCTAATTCTAAATCCTAATTCTAAATCCTAATTCTAAATCCTAATTCTAAATCCCAATTCTAAATCCTAATTCTAAATCCTAATTCTAAATCCTAATTCTAAATCCTAATTCTAAATCCTAATTCTAAATCCTAATTCTAAATCCTAATTCTAAATCCTAGTTCTAAATCCTAGTTCTAAATCCTAGTTCTAAATCCTAATTCTAGATCCTAATTTTAAATCCTAATTCTAAATCCTAATTCTAATCCTAATTCTAAATCCTAATTCTAAATCCTAATTCTAAATCCTAATTCTAAATCCTAATTCTAAATCCTAATTCTAAATCCTAATTCTAAATCCTAATGCTAAATCCTAATTCTAAATCCTAATTCTAAATCCTAATTCTGAATCCTAATTCTAAATCCTAAATCTAAATCCTAAATCTAAATCCTAAATCTGAATCGTAAATCTAAATCTAAATCTAAATCTAAATCTAATCTAATCTAATCTAATCTAATCTATCTTTCTAAGTATCTGTCTATCTGTTTGTTTGTCTGTCTGTCGATCTATTTACTTATCTAATATATCATATCCAATATATCTATTTGTTTGTCTGTCTATATATCTATCTATCAATCTATCAATCTATCAATCTATCAATCTATCAACCAATCTCATATATCTACATAATCTATCTATTTATTTGTTTGTCTATTTGTCTATCAAACTAGTCTAATCTTCTCTGATCTTATCTAATCTAATCTAAGCTAATCTAATCCAACCTCTCTAATCTTTCAAGTCTGTCTATTAATCTGTCTAATCTATCTAATCCACCTAGTCTACCTTTTCTATCTGATCTATCTAATATGCCTACTCTATCCAAGTGACCTTACCTATCTATTCTATCTAAATAATCTACATGAAAGCAAAGCAGAGAAAAAAAAACAGTTTCTCTTGAAACAAATTCCATTGCGGTCCTATCCTGTACAGTACTCTGACTGATGCAGGTTTCATGGAGTTTCCATGGAGTTTCCATGCAGTTTCCATGCAGGTTTCATGTTGGTTACATGCTGGGTTTGCTGATTTAGCTTTCTGGTGTGTAACCTCCATGACAACTCCCTCGAACCTGCATGGAATCTGCATGGAACCTCCATGGAACCTGCATCAGGCAGAGTGCATGGTAAAACCAACAAGTGTAGATAGAGGCATCACCTCCATAACGCACATGGAAACTGCATGAAATCTACATCAATTCTCCATGGAACCTGCATGGAACCTCCATGAAAACTGCATCAGTTAGAAGGCGCCATGCAACCATCACGTTTAGACACAAGAAACAACGGAACCTACATGAAACCTCCATGAAACCTACATCAATTCTCCATGGAACCTGCATGGATACTCCATCAAAGAAGCGCCATACAAGCACCAGGTGTAGATACAGGGAACAGAGACTTTTTTTGTGGACACTACGTGGAAACCATCAGACGCTTTGACGCAAATTGATCGCAAATCGATCGTAAATCGATCGTAAACTGATCGTAAAAAAACGCACAAAAACTGTCGTAGCATCTGTGCATTTTGATGTCGTTTTCACTAGGTCATCTGTCTTTGTTGATGTCCTTTTTGTTTCTGCACTGGAAAAGTCAATTCTTCCAGAGTTTCTATTTATCCTGAGTGTTCACTGCTTGGTGGTTTCGATTTTGGCAAGGTTTCAAATGTGAATTTTTGTTTGATGTCATTTTGATGGAGTTTTATGTCTGTCTCGGTGTCAACTTGATGGAGGTTCCTAACATATAATATTGCAAACTAAGTTAATTAAAAGACGAAACCACCAAGAGAAATGAACTCACTTATGTCATCTTGGATTCTATGATCACCAAACCATATGAATATATGAATTGGCAAGTGCCGTTTTCTACAGGCCTTAGGTTCTTGTCGATGTCATATTGATGTTGTTTTATGGCCTTCTTATTCGTTTTTAGGCCGATGTCAAATCGATCGACAAAGGATCGCAAAATGATCGCAAAACAACGTCGAAATCCTACATCAAAATGACACATTACAAAGTCCACACTTGAAACCCTGGCCTTGCCAACATCAAAACCGCCAAGCAACGAACACTCAGGATAAATAGAAATTCTGGAAGAATTTGACTTTTCCAGTACAGAAACCAAAAGAAACATCAGCAAAGACAGATGGCCTAGTGAAAACGACATCAAAACGCACAGATGCTATAACAGTTTTTGTGCGATCAATTTAGTTACGATCGATTTGCGATCGATTTGCATCAAAGCGTCTGATGGTTTCCATGTAGTTTCCATTAAAAAAAACTCGAACATGTTCCCTGTATCTACACCTGATGATTGTATGGCGTCTTCCTTGATGGAGTATCCACGCAGGTTCCATGGAGAATTGATGTAGGTTTCATGGAGGTTTCATGTAGGTTCCGTTGTTTCTTGTGTCTAAACGTGATGGTTGCATGGCGCCTTCTAACTGATGCAGTTTTCATGGAGGTTCCATGCAGGTTCCATGGAGAATTATGTAGAATTTCATGCAGTTTCCATGTGCGTTATGGAGGTGATGCCTCTATCTACACTTGTTGGTTTTATCATGCACTCTGACTGATGCAGGTTCCATGGAGGTTCCATGCAGATTCCATGCAGGTTCCAGGGAGTTGTCATGGAGGTTACCCACCAGTAAGCTAAATTTGCAAACCCAGCATGTAACCAACATGAAACCTGCATGGAAGCTCCATGGAAAATCCATGAAACCTGCATCAGTCAGAGTACAGGATAGGACCACACGGTTTCAAGAAACTGTCTTTCCCCCATTTCAAAAATAAATAGACAAGTACAGAAAAATGCACTAGAATTCAATAATCAATTAAACAATCACGTGAAATTATTGGACATTAAATAAGTGTACATTTTCCGAGATACAAGATGAATATCAATTCAAAAACAAACCTAATCTGGTAGTAATCATTGTTGTTTTAAATTTGTTTTCTTTATTTTCAACGACTTCATTGTTTGCAGGGTTTGATAGTTTTTTGTTTTTTCTAAGTTTACAAAACCATCAATTCCCAGACTTCCAAACCACCAACCCAAACCACCAACCCAAACCACCACGTAAGCACAAGTTGATTCATTTTTACTTGAGCCATCTTGAGCCCGGCCATTGTCAGCTGTCGGAATCTTCGAGGCAGTGTGCACCTGCATGATTTTTGGACTTGATGTCTGACAGCCGAGGCCCATTATTCCTGCCATGGTAGGCTCGCTGTGTGAGATGCTTCTTATGAGTGTTTTTCACATGTTTCTTCTCTTTCAAATCGACAGGTGCATCGTTACAAATTGTTACCCATAGCAGCCTAGTTCAATCATATTCAATCTCAGATTGGACTCTCTGCGATTGCTGCATTTCTGGCCTCAGAATTGCCACGGCTCTCATTGGCTCAAAACACTAGTTCAGCACTGTGGGTCCTAGCCTGCAGCTCCCTGCAGCTCCCGCAGGCTTGGACTGTTTGCAAGGAACTGATGTTGTCACTCAAAACAAGTCACTCAAAACCGCCAAACATGCAGCCGTTGTAGTCGCACTGCGGACGGAACATAGTGGATAATAGTGGAGATGTGTGTGTGGAACTGCATTCCAACCTTGATAAGCACTCGGCTCAAAGTCCCTTGATCCTTTGATCCTTTGATGCTTCCTGTCGCTCCTGTCGTTTTCTGCGGCCGTTCGCATGGCTCCGAGTTAAGAGACCAAGACTTGTCGGGAAGCAGCCGCTGACCCTTGCTTCAATGGCCCAGTTGACAAGGTAGGGTCGGGCTGGCTCTCAGAAGAAGCTGGTTGAGGGTTTGGCAGCCCGCATCACCATGGCTTTGACTAGGCTTACCATTAATGGGTTTCAGGTAAGCGCTGTTTAAAATTATAATTTTGCACTGGCTGTTGCAGCCAGGTCAGGTTTAAAGCAAATCTGTTTGATTGGTTGAAGCATGTTGAACTGACTTCAAAGGTCAATGTCTCGCGTCGTGATGATGCAGTGATACGATGATCCTTGAATCGACAAATTTGAAGCCTCAGCGCCGTCCATACCAACCCAGCGTTTCAGCAAGACATGTGAACCTAGAACATGAGCATGCAGTTATGCATTGCTTTGCAGCTGCATCTGACTCACACCATCATTGGCTACAAAATGTGATGTGCTGATCCCCTCAACATTTGCGAAAACAGTTAGCTGGCTAGCAAGAGGGCCATTTGAGCCCCCAAGAATTTCCCGGAGTCACTGAACAAGACCCTGAACGATCTGTCATCTTTTGGGATGACTATTCAATGTTTCCAGGGGTGACTGCAGTGACCCACCACTTGTCTGGCAGGGCAAAGCCATGTGGTGCTGCAGCGAGGATGATGGCGAAGGCCTTTGGTACAGTCAGGAGCCAGATATGAGCGCAGCTGGATCTCTTGATTGTGAATCAGCTAATCCCATCCCACATTTCTTGTCGTATACCCTGTTTTGGTACTGTATCTATTCATTTTTTTGGGGGCCACTAGAGGGGAATACTATGGGCATGGGATTGAATTGTAGGACGAGATTGGGAAGCCGCTTGGGACCAGCTTACTTCATACTGACCTTGCCTGCCAAGCTAATCAGGAGTACTCAGAAGCTGACTGGCTACGATCTTTGCAGATGCTGGCGAGGCGGGGCAAAACTCCCGCGAGACGACGTTGGTCTTTCTTTTGTCGTTGACTGCCGTGGTTCCATGTTACAAATCTCCAAAAAGTGGGCTTGCTGCAGGCAATACCGTCAGCAGCCCTATGTCATTGGCTACGATCTCCGAAATGAACCGCGCGGCATCCCTGCGCAGATTGCCAGCAAACTGCAGCTGTCACCACAAGGCGTGGCGTAGCGATCCAAGTTGATAGCAGCAGTATGGTTTCAACATCGCATCAGACAGCCGAGACATCACATCAGATCAGATCGCATGACATCAGACCTTTTTGTATCATGTTCCTAGCGAGGTACATCGCGATGCGTCAAATCATCATGACACACTGCTCTGATTTCAGAGAGTTTCGCATGACTCAAGGGTCCTTATACTTTTGTATGTTTCATCTTTTCACGTAGGAGGTATCAGAAAGGTAAAAAAACATAAAAAACAATCTATCTTAAACTATCTTTACCTATCTTAATCTACCTTAATCTATCTTAATTTATCTTAATCTATCTTAATCTATCTTAATCTATCTTAATCTATCTATCTTAATCTATCTATCTTAATCTGCCTATCTTAATCTATCTATCTTAATCGATCTATCTTAATCTATCTATCTTAATCTATCTACCTTACTCTATCTATCTTAATCTACCTATCTTAATCTATCTATCTTAATCTATCTATCTTTATTAATCTATCTTAATCTATCTTACTCCTAGCTTAAGCTATCTAATCTACTTCTTAATCTTATCTTCATCTATCTTTAATCATCTATCTATCTAATCTATCTAATCTATCTAATCTATCTAATCTATCTAATCTATCTAATCTATCTAATCTATCTAATCTATCTAATCTATCTAATCTATCTAATCTATCTAATCTATCTAATCTATCTAATCTAATCTAATCAATCTAATCTAATCTAATCTAATCTAATCAATCTAATCGAATCGAATCGAATCTAATCTAATCTAATCTAATCTAATCTATCTATCTATCTATTCACTGTTTATTTTCATGCCCGGCTCCCTGCCGGGCTAGCTTTTACCCCTGGGCCTCAAGTCGAGCAGGGTGGGAATTGTATGCCAAGTGGAGCTGTCTTGAAAGTTTGAACCAAACTGCTAGACAGAGAAACGAAGCAGTTAAGGGTGGAGGGTGGGTACCTGTTTTAGCTAGAGGCTCAACAGGCAGCCCCTGAGGGATTTTAAAATGTAGGTCAGGCAACTCGCGTTTGCGCTGATGCTCCCTCGGGCTGCCGATTTGTTGGCCACGGACGACTTGGAGGGCCTCAAACGGCTGGTGGGAATCCCCGCCCCAGTTTGGGCGGGGTTCATTCAACAAGTTGGTGACCCAGGCACCAACGTGCAGCACCTGGCCTCTGTGCCGGCCTTTGTCGTGGCGCAGGCATGTGCTGCTGCCACCTTAGCAGATGGAACTGCCTTCCATCCCATCAACGCTACACAGGTGGGATTGGTCTGGCGAGTTGCAAGGAAGACAGTCTTCCTGAAGAATGGAGGAAACGAGGAGGACTTTGTAGACACGGAACCTTGGGACAACCCACGGAACCAGGGAAACCAGAATCAAGGACCTCCTGCAGTACCAGACCCACCGACAAGGTCATCAGGGGTGAAAGAGCACGTGCTGAAGATGGCATCGTTGCTGGATCAATCTGATGAGAGTGAACTTGTTCCAGCTCCCATGGACAAGGTGCAGGAATGGGTTCAACGATACGTGACTACTATGGGGTCAACGCCTGAAGAAGAAGAAGAAGCTACGGATGCGAAACTGGCAGCGCTGTACAAGCGCACCGTCGTTTTGAAGCAGGCGCCCTATTGCGATTTTTCAGTATGGACACCTTTTGGTCGAAGAGCCTTGTGGAGTCAGAAGTTCCGCACATATGTGCCTTTGGGGGACGGCTCGTACTTGGTGAAGGAGTTGCCCGGGCCCCAAAACCCGCAACAGTGGCTGGCTTCGTGGCGAGTCTTCAAAGTTGCGGCCACTCTCTGGGCATAGTGTCACTCTCGGCCTTGCAGCAGTACGAGAAATTGATAGAACGCCTCACGCTTCATTGGCCACAGGCGTGGGGGCTCATAGCTCTTGCAGATGATAAGGGAAGAGCTGAGCGACTTGAAAAGTTGCGGAGAGGTGTCATTGTCGACCTGCAGGCGGGCAGACCGATTCCGTTAGACTGGGACGAAAACAATCCTTGGTCAGTGTGCTTCAAGTTGTTGGCAAAGGATGATAACTTTTGGTCAGAGCAGGTACGTCATCCGGCTTGTGCATTGTTGGCAGCTGGCGGAAGAGGGGCTCCCGTTGCGCCTTCAGACATCATAGCCGCCCCACCCAGCAGGGGGCACAGACGTCGTGAACTCCCTGAAGGAGGAAGCACCTGAAAGAAGGAAGCAGTCCAACCGAGATAAGAGGTTGGCTAGGAAGAGAAGATTGCAGGACGAGGGGGATGAGCTTCTCAAACTTCGACATCAAAAGGACGGTCATGGACATGCTGGAGGAAAAGCAGGTGGAAAAGGGATTTCGAAGGACAAGGGTGGAGCTGAAATTTGTTTCAGCTGGGCTCAAGGCAAGGGGCCTTGCGCTGACGTTGTGGTCGGCGGTGAATGCAAGGGCCGGGTGAAGAGGGCTCACAAGTGCCAGCGCTGCCTGTCGCCTGGCCACAAGAATGATGGGTGCCCTCAGAAGTGAGGCACCTGGATCGTTTCGAAAGAAGATGTCTTCACGCCCAGGCGCAAACCGCCTGGGGAGATCTGGAGACGTTTCAACAGGGGTTGGTAACTGTCCCATTTTGGGTATATTGGACATCACCTTATAGTAGCCATTATAGACCATATACCTAATGGTTGGGTGATGTTCAATGGGGACATTTAATGACCCATGTTCAAAGTCTTGTGAAAATGTTTTGCAACTTGGGGGACGGTTACATGTCGTTTTGCTTGATTATTTTTCTTTTGTGTTTGCACTTGATGTAGGCAGGTTAGGTTTGTGCTGATTGATGTCAACATTGCACGGCCTCTAAGACTTGAAAACATTTTGAATTCATATTTTACCTCATTGATTTTGAAGCGGGTATCATCTGAGATGTTGTCAACCTGCAGGACATCAAGCTGGTTCAAACCACGGCGCGCCATGGACGTGTCGGAGGAACCGGACTGGGACCCTGATGAGGTGTCGATACTTCAGGAGGAGTGGAATCCTCGGGCACTGGCGCTTCTGAAGGACCAGCCAGACTATGCCAAGTACCGGTCGGAAAGGGTGTTCCGATTTGTGCACCTCTTTAGTGGACCCAGGGACGTGCTAAAGGAAGCCTTGGAGACGGAAGCCAAGAAAGAAGGCATCAGGGTGGCCGTGGAGTCGTACGACAAGTTGGATTCAGTTGGACATGACCTTTCTGCAGAACATCCCTATGTAGATCTAGTGGACACTGCTGAGGAGATTGACGGCTACCACAGCGGTTTCCCTTGTTCGAGCTTCTCGGCAGTAAGGAGCAGAGAAGGGGGGCCACCGCCTGTAAGGTCAAGAGGGTGGCCTTATGGATTGCCGAGCAACAATGATGCTCAACAACGAGAAGCTGATCTTGGGACGGTTTTGGCAGTGCGCTCCACCATACTGGCGGGTAAGATCTTAGACAGTCAGAGAGCTCACAAGGTGGGAGAGGTTGCCACCTTGGAGAACCCGCCAGGCAGGGAGACTGGGCCCGACATTCCTTCATGGGAGCTTGCCGAGCTGAAGGAATTCCTGGAAAACTAAGGCCCAGACAGCAGAGTTCAACAGCTGCATCCACATGGAGGGAAAACAGAGATGGTGGAAGCCAGCGAGGTGGTCCGGGAGGTTGCAAGACCTGGAGACGCTGGCAGGAAAATGTCAATGCCCATCTTGGGTGTCCCATGTGCAGCTGGTTGGAAAGCAGAAGACGTCGTCGGCGGCAGAATATCCGGCAAGACTGGCAAGGAAATACTGGTGGTGAAGGTCTTCAAGCAGAACGTGCAACTTGAATTCTGGAGATACAAGCTTCAGACGAAGTCAATGGAGTTGAGCAAGTTGCAGATGAACTGGGTTAAGAGCAGGGAGGTCAAAACCCCTGCACCGGTGTCTCAGGGAAGTCAAGGAATTGGAGCCACCAAGGCCTGGAGTGTTGGAGATGCCAACAGGGAGACATTGCCGAGCAGCAGTACATCCTCAAAGAGGGCAACCCGGGAAAAGGAGAATGAATTTTATCTGGGTGGCATGCGTGACCCAGACCTTGCGGTGGCGAAGATGCACATGGTCAGACAGATTGGAGCTGACATTGGAAGGGCCTGGAACCACTTCTTGGAGCAGAACCCTGAAGCCATTGACATCGCTGAGACGTATGGCGGTGGCAACTGTGAACCAAACAGGGCAGTGGGAGAGAAGTGGACTCAGGTGTTGGAGAGGATGCTCAAAGTCAAAGACTTCGAAGATGTGGTGGTGAAGGAAGACTTCGAGTTCAACGCGCCCCTGAACACGAAGTTGCTGCAGGCGTGGATCAAGGCATCGGGAGGCCCAGAATGTCATGTGGTGGACTGGGCCAGAAAAGGAGTACCGCTGGGTATGAACCTTAAGGTACCAGCGTGTGGTATCTTTCCCAAACTTCCGGAAGAAGAAGCTGTCATGGGTGAAGCTCAGGCCTGGGACCTCATGCAGGGCACTCGCAACTACGCCAGTGTGTATGATCTACTTGAAGCTGCGGAGGAGGAGATCAGGCGCTACGTCTAGAAGGGCTTTGCGGTGATCCGAGATGGACAATGGTTGCGAGAGCGATTTGGCTCTGGCACCATAAGCCGCATGGCGCTCATACAGAAGCAGAAGGATGATGGAAGAGTCAAGAACAGGCTCGGTGTGGACATGTTGCGCAGCGGCGGCAATGCCAGGGCCACCGTGACAGAACGCTTGGTACTGCCGCGGGTCATTGACGTGCTGGAGGCGGCGAGGCGGCTTTACAAGCACCATGAGGCGTTTGTCGCCCTGGCGCAAAAGGAAGGCTGGGCGACAGAGGACCAGCAACAGATGAGCGAGTGGGAACTCGTCGGGGCAGATCTGCAAGATGCCTTCTGCCACTTTCCGGTGGCAAAAGAGGAAGTATCAAACTGCGTGTAGGTGAATTCATCATCTACACGGCGTTGCTCTTCGGCTTCAAGGCCGCGCCATTGCTCATGGCCAGACTGTCGGCACTGATTTCCCGACTGCTGCAGAGCCTCTTTGTGAAGGGCAAAGGCTGTCTTCAAACCTACATGGACGACCCCCTCTTTCTCCTGTCAGGGCCAAAACCCAGACGCAACAGGATGCTGGCAATGATCCTGTACACACTCCTTATGCGTTTGGGGTGAATGTAGCGTATGGCAAGGGAGAAAGGGGATTGCGGGTCACTTGGATAGGAGTGGTGTTCGAACTCGACGGTGTCCCAGAAGATGATCCAAGAACTCCTGACCAAGTTGAAGAGCTGGGGAGGAGTCGGAATGATTGGGCTCCGGGAGTTACGGTCCACTACGGGCCGCCTGTCATGGATGGCGGGCATACTCCCGCGCACGCGCTGGGCCGTGACCATAATGTATGCAGTGGTGGCCGCAGCGGAGAAAGATGCACAGTCTGGTGCAGAGGCTGAACGAGCAGCAAAAAGGGCCAAGGATCAACGGCTGAAGGAGAACTTGGTGGCAGTCATGCGCTTGAGCTGCCGAGGACGTGGCTGGTCCATCTCTTCAGCCGGGCAGATGAACTTCTGCTCAGAACAGAACCTTGGTACCCTATCACACCAGAGCTGGCCATCGTGACAGATGCATCTCCTCAGGGCATTGGTGCCATTTTATGTCGCGTGGACGTCCTGAAGAACCAGAAGGAACCTTGGGCGGCATTGGAAGTGCCACTCAGAAAGGAGGACACGGACTGGCTGGGAGTTGAGTGGGCAGCCGCGGCTTCTCAGAGCGCTATGGAAGGCTGGGCCATATTATTGGCCGTCAGATTTTGGAAAAGAAGGCTGAAATATATGCCTTTGTTGATCAGGTCGGACTCCACCGCGGCACTGGCAATGACTTCAAGGCTGAGCTCTCCATCGCCGACACTGAACTGGATCGGGGCGGAGCTGGCTTTGAAATTGGAAGTCATGAATGTGCCGAGGATCGTTGTGCACCACCATGGCGGGCCAGCTCAATGTGGAAGCCGACTGGTTGTCACGACCTCATGGGAGAGCGGAGGAGATGCCGGTGAAACTGAAGGGCATCAAGATCCACCGCTTCGATGGCGAGATGCGGCGCAGATCAGATTTGCCGCCGCCTGGCGTGGCACCGCGCCTGTGGGGCGCAGAGAACAGCTCTGTGCTCCGAGCATTTGAGCACCTTTGACGACCGTGGCTGATCAAAACAAAGGGCACTCCCTTTGGCAGCCATGGACAATGTTCGTCAAGGTAGGTTTTTCTCAGGTTTTGTAAATCATTTCAACCGTTTGACTGAGTTGGGCATGTCACCTTGTGGGGTTTTCACAGGTGTTGCAGTAAACTTTCCATGCTCAGAGAAATTTTCAGGCTCAAACTGTTTTGTGCACCATGCACGCCCCCCTGATCGACTGGAACGTCAAGGACGCTGAGCCATGGCCATGGGCACTCACTTTTGTGCTGATCGGCTGGGGCTTCCTGGGCATCAGCCTTTGTGTGGCATGGTGCGCGTGCCTCCAGTGTCTGGTCTACAGCACGCGCTGCGCAGTCAAGGAGATCATGGCGTGCGGACAAGTTTCACGGACTTCCTGCAGGGCAAGGGAAAGAGATGGGGAAAATCCTCACAGAGGGACTTCGCCGATCCGAAGGGAGCGGTCCCCAACGAGTGCAACAACTCCGAGGAGATGCAGGACCCCTACAAAGGACAGGCAATGCGTCTATTCTTCCCATCCAAGACAATTGGGAAGCCCGGAGTTGGTAAGGGCAATGGCGTGCAGGGCAAGACCAATATTGAAAGATTTGGAAAAGGCTCAAATGACAGCATTTTGGGCAGAATCAAGTTATCGCCCTGGGGGCCCGGGCACGGGGGCATAGCAGCAACAACAGCCATCCTAATGGGGGGGAAAATTCAAGCAGCGCCAAGAGGGAAAGGCGGAAAGGGCGCGATTGAAAGGCATCATGGACGCTGCAGACACTCCCTTGGAAAATCGCCGCCAGGAACGTGGATCCTTTGCAAGAGCCTTGGAGGTGGCCTCATGCAAAATCAAGCTGCAGGCAGCAGTGCAGGAGCTCAACAAGGGCTACTGGGCAAAGAGCACACTGGCGGTGAAGATGTCAAGAAGGGAGGAGGTGACCACCTTGGCTAGGACGGTGGCAGGACAAAATCAATTCCTGCCCTTAAGATCCCTTAAGCAAGGAGGTGGTGGAAGCGGTGGCCGCGGCATTGAAAGCGGCAGGTCTGGCATCCGCCGATCAATACCTGAACGAATTGAAGTTGCTGCACATTGAGTCAGGGTTCCATTTGGAACAATGGCTTGCCAGGACTTTCCAGCTGTGTAAGAAATCAGTGGTCAGAGAAAGAGGCCCTGTAAAAAGAGCGATGGAATTTCAGCTGGAGGATGTCGTCTTGGAGGCGTGGAAGATGACAAACGAAGTGGCAGTTTCAAGAGCTACATGGGCATATGCATGGGGCTTAGCATGGATGTTAAGAGAGGTGGAGCTGTCGAAGGTGTGTTGGGAACACATCTCCTGGAATGTGGCCAGGAAAACAGTGAGACTCTACATACCTAGCTCAAAAACTGACCAGAAAGGGTTAGGTGTGGCGAGGACCTTGCAATGCTGCGGGCTCAAGCCTTGCTGGAGGGGCTGCACATGGTTCTTGACGCAGGAACTACTGGCTTTGAAAAACATCCGACATGCACAAGATGGAGGGCCAGTATTTCCGAATCAAAACGGAAAATGACCGACAAAAGCGGAGATGATATCAAGTTGGAAGACGCTGCTGGCAGAAAACATTTCAGGTCATTCTGCCAGACGTTCAGGAGCTATGGCCTACGTCAGGGAGGGCCTTGATATCAAAGAGTTAGCTTACCTGGGCAGGTGGAAATCGGCAGTGGTACTGTCATATGCAGAAGAAGCTTTGGAAACAACGCCTGCAAACAGGGCGATGGTGGGAAACATCTCAACGTGCCAAAACAACGAAAGAAAGCAAGAAAGGATCGTTGTGCGGCCCGTGATTAAAGATGAAACACGTGGAGACTGTCGTGCTGGAGGTGAAGAGAGAAAGATCAGGAAGAAAGCAGCCTCTCTCTGGGTCAAATCGACCGGATGCAGGACGAAAACACCCCTCCATCTGATCACAAATGCAGATTGGAGCATACCCATGGCAGAATGGACGTCCGCATGCGGCTGGGCATTTGCACGGAGGACAGCGCAAATATCCTTCGTGACAGATCCATCCTGGGCGATGGAAAAATGTAAGAAGTGCTTGGCCATGAACAAGATGCGCGACGAGGTCAAAAAGGGTACAAGTCCTGCGCAGTTGATTGCAGCTGATGTGAAACAGCTGGGCATGGCTGACTTGGCCGATGGATGCAACAGGCCACGACACCATCCTGAAAAAAGACGCAGGGTGGGGTGGAGGGTGGGAATTGTATGCCAAGTGGAGCTGTCTTGAAAGTTTGAACCAAACTGCTAGACAGAGAAACGAAGCAGTTAAGGGTGGAGAGTGGGTACCTGTTGTAGCTAGAGGCTCAACAGGCAGCCCCTGAGGGATTTTAAAATGTCCCGCCCACCCACGCCCTTGGGTACATTAAATTTGCACAGGGTACAAGTCCTGCGCAGTTGATTGCAGCTGATGTGAAACAGCTGGGCATGGCTGACTTGGCCGATGGATGCAACAGGCCACGACACCATCCTGAAAAAAGACGCAGGGTGGAGGGTGAGAATTGCATGCCAAGTGGAGCTGTCTTGAACTTTACTGCGGGAAGTCGCCTTCCATTATCCCAGTGCAAGCATGCACGCAAACAGAGAGTGATGCTTTAGCTCACAATAGTTTAAGATTGGAGTATATTGGATTTGTTTTCTGGTGGAATTACAGGCATTTTACCGGGAAGGTGCCTACCGGCATTGGGCGATGTCCCAAACACAAGATAAAGCACCTAAATCAACTTCTTAGGGGTCAAATGAGGCGATGTCCCACACAGAACCAGCATCAACAATAGTACCAACGGACCAACAAGAGCAACAAGGCTCAAGAACAATGACACCAAGAGTACCAAGATCAGCAACAGCAACGCCAACACCAGCACCAACGCCAGCACCAGCAACAAACTGCTCAGCAACAGCAGCAACAGCAACACTAAAAAGAAGAACGCCAGGTTCAGGCAGAAGCAACAGAATCAGAAGCACCACCGCCACCGCCATCACCACCAGCAACGGCAACAACCACCCAAAAAATCCCAAACACAGCAAAGGCAACAGGAGCAAAAAGATAAAAAAAGAAGACGGAAGACAGAAGTTAGTGTGAAGAAAAAGAAGAAGAGGAAGGAAGGAACCAAGAAGATATGAAAGAAGGAGAAGAAGAACGTGTGTAACTCTGAAGTTTCTCATTCAGAAGTTTCAATGTTTGAAGAGTGTAGCTCAGAAGTTTCTCACTGGGAAGTTTCAAATTTGTCCCATGGCCCCCGCTGCTAAGAAAAGCCAAGGCCTTATCCAGGGTTTTCATGCGCAAGGCATGGCCAGGGGAGCATGGGTCATCATGGGTCTTTGTCCGTTGTGCCTTCAGACAACGCAACAAGTCTTTCAAAGGTAAGGGAAGGTAAAATGCAAAGATATGCAAAGATGCTGATGCCATTGGGAGGGACTGACCTTTGAGCGGTTAATTGACCAGTTGAAAATGATCATAAATTCAATAAATTAACGCACTTCTCTGTCCAATGTCGCGCTCAGACCGCCAGCCTGCAAAGACGCCCGTCAATATGGCGGTGAAGACCTTGCAGGGGTACCGCGCATATCAGGCCACAGCATGTTGTGGCCAGAGTCAGAGGACAAGTATACTACAATGATGTTGCGCATCCAAGACGGCCTTAATGAACCCGCATCTACATTTCAAAGGACCAGTCAGGAAAAACATGGAAAACATGGAAAAACAAGTTTTGTTCATTTTATTGAGCGTTTTTTTTTCAAATTCTATTGCCGCTTTGGCTCTATACTTCCAAGTTTGTGACAGGTGTGCAGTGCAGGTGCATGATGTTCCAAGTTGAATTTGCAGCCTCCCAACGCCAGGTGAAATATATGTGGCGCGACTTCAAGGTGACTTTTGACATCTTTTGACTTGTTTCCAAAGTTGCACACTTCTACCATCTTCTACCCATGGTCCTGATGGTACCCTAAGGTGGAGACAAGCTGGACCTTCAGCTACCCACAAGCTGTGGAATGGCACAGGACCATCATGAGCCCCCGTTGAACCCGAAGTCGACCTCGCCCCTCACCCCGCCTGGGCTGGGGATGAATGGGGATGGATGGGGATGGATGGGTTTGAATGGGGATGGATGGGGATGGATGGGAATTGACATGGACAGGAGCTGATGAATGGATGGGAATGGGCGGGAATGGACGGATGACTGGATGAATGGATGGATGGAATGCAGGGAATGGAGCGCATGGATGGATGGGTGGGTGGATGGATGGATGGAACGGATGGAATGAGTGGCCATGGATGGGAATGGATGGATTGAAGCCGAGCCCGAGCCCGAGCCCGAACTCCCCCTTCCCCACAGGCCGAACCTGAACTCGAACCCCAAGTCGGACCAGTTAGAAGCTGCCCGTACTTCTGCACAGGACATTGTGTGCCATGAAGAAGTCCGTCGAGGATCGATTTGAAAAGAGGCACAAGAAATCACAAGAACACAATTTTTTTTGCTCCTCGTTGCGCCGCGTAAAGGGGTCACGCCCCACATCACAAAAAAAAAAAGAGGCGCAAGAACTCCGAGCCCGAGAGCCTTCCGCCCATCACGCTGCGGGAGGTGGCTGATGTGACTTGGCCAAAAATGGCCTTGGCCATTCGGCCATGGCCCAGGAGGTGAGGCAGTGAATCGATCTCAGATCTTTCTACAAGATGCTACAAGTAGGTACACATATATTGTCATATATCATCATATATCATGATATATGTCAATATATATTGCTCATTGCTCAAACGACTCGTTGGGCTAAGCCACCTTCAGCCGAACGAAGCAAGAGGTCAGTGCATGGTGTGAGGCGTTTGTGAACAGCCCAAGCCTGGAGCTCACCTTCGTCTCATTGCTCTCGTGCAACAAAAAGCGAATCAGTAACTTCGGCTCTTGGTAAGGGAAGGCTTGGGAAGGATAGACTGAGTAGACTTGGTCCAAGTAAATTGGTAATGAAGAGAATGACCATGGTGATCAGCTTTGAAATATGCGATGGGGGCCGGTTGGGGTACAAATTGGATCAAATTGGAATAGGATTGCAGGAGTGGTGGCAGAGGAAGTAGCGACTGGGGAAGTGCTTGATACTAGGTAAGGGTTGAGTTTCGGTGGAGAATTGAGAGCAAAGAAAAAGCAGGGAACAATACACATTGGGAGTCATAAAGATCATAAAGCTACGCCCAGAGCTTGTCAAAAGATGAGCGCAAAGGTGGAAGAGGTCGCACGACAAGGTGGTATCTTCACCCTCGACCATTGCCATGCTGAGGTACGGTGTATACAAGCAACTACCGGAACCTTGGTTGCAAAGATGACACACCTGTGACCTGTATTTCATGCAGAGATATTCGAGAGGGTTCCTGTACTTCCTTAGAAACCATTATGAAATCAGAGATATCCTTAGATTGCTGTAAAGAGAACACGACAAGTATTTGACCAGGCTGCGCCTTTTTCAGTGATTGCCTTTGAGGAACTGCCCCGTAAGCAAATCCATACCCCAAGAATTTGTTGCTGACCAGGCTGACGTTTTTTTTCTCCTAATGCCAAGGATTGCCCTGAAGCAATGGCAAGAGCTTGCGGACTTGCTTGCACGCTGCAAGCATTGGAAACAGAAGGACAGACATCGCTCCTGACACCAAGTCACGCAGAGTCACGCATTTAGAAACACCCGAGTGGGACACTGAAACGCCAAGTGTGAGACCTGTCGACACTGTCCTCGAGATGGTGGGTAGCTGGGTAGCTGGATAGCTCCAGGAGCTCGACAAAGCCCTAGATAACTTCAAGAAAGACGCCACCGGCACTGTGGAATATGAGATGCTTGCAGAACTTGAGATGTGCTTTACCCTGGGCCATGCTGAACCTATGATCTTAAAGTAGAATACCTTGACAATACCTTAGCATACCTTAGCAATATCTTGGCAAGCAGCATATGTACATCGGCAGACTGGATCTCGGCATATCCCGATATATCCCCATATGGTATATCCAATATATCATGTCATGATATATCGTGATATATATATATGTATATATATATATATCTCTCTCTCTCTCTTATATGCATATCAATGATATACCCCGTTTTGGTGTGGCACCCATTGTTACGTGGCTGCGATACCTGGATCTTTGATCAACCCGAGGAAGACGCGTCTGGCTCGGCGAGAGCGCGAGCTCATTGCGTCAGTCGGTGGGGCTCTCCAGAAAGTAGACTCGAAGGCCCTGCGCCCAATGCAGCGCCATCATGAATGATGTTTTTGCATATGATTGCATTACGCGCCCACACGTTTGCACACTATCTGATTAGGCAAATTAATCAAAGAAAAATCCTAGAGATACTCCCAGTGACGGAAAGTGAACAGTAGCACTCCTCACATTACCTCAAACTCACATTACCCCAACCTCAGGTTGCCTCAACCTCACAGTGCCTCAACCTCATGTTGCCTCAACCTCACATACATTACCTTAACCTAGCATTACTCAACCTCACATTCACCACCTCTCACATTACCTCACATATCCTCAATCTCACATCACCTTAGCCTCACACTACCTCAGCATCACCCCTTACCCGAACCTCACATTACCTTAACCTCGCACTACCTCAATCTCACACGACCTCAGATCAGGTTGCCTCAACCTGGCATTCACTCAACCTGACATTGCAACAACTTCAAATCTTCTCACCCCATGTATCCTATAGTGCGAGTAAACGTTCCTTGGTGCTCATGGAAAAGTAGGCTTAGCGTCGAAACCTACTTGAAAAGCGCGCGAATTGGAACTGAGAGTGAGTCTTGTATGTTTGTGATAGCATGGTGCTACGGTCTTTAGCAGATGCAGAACTGTTTTTTTTCACTGGAACTATATGCTGTGTCAAGAGTACTGTACTTTTTGTTAACATAGTGGGTCTATGGCAATGATGCCCCTGCAGACTTCCGCATACACTATATTACACTACCATGTGTATAGTATTTTTCGGATTGATGTGGTATAACGAGGTACAAGATCGGGCAGACACTCCTTTACCCCTCCAATTTTTCGTGCATGGCGACAGCGATGTTCTTTTGCCGTCTCAGGTTCTGTGACACAGAGCAACGTGAAACCATTGCATTGGTTTTTGTGAAATTATTTTACTTGGGATGTGGGGAAATAAAGTACAGTTGTTGTGTTGTGCACCGCTTCAATGCTTTCATGCAGCCAGGGAACGTTAACATCCCACCCCACCTCACCCCTTGTTCACTGCGTATTTGTGCCAGTATATAAGAGCCATGCTTGGTTTGCAACGTTAAGCATTAACCTGTATGTGTGCCAGTGTTTGTGTGTCATTCTTGGTTTGCAAGTGCCGGGGAACGTTACCATCATACCCCATCCCACCTTTCCTTGTTTGGAACCCAAAGGCTCCAGCGGCAAGTGATCGATTCTTCGAGTCGCAAGTGACATATATGAGATGTAAGTGACGCGGAGTCGCAAGTGACAAATCTTCGGGGTCGCAAGTGACAGCCTCACCAAGTTCCAAGATATCCCCTTGGAACTTGAACAGCAGTGCAGGTGGGCAACGAGTTGCAGAAACTCATTGGGCTGGACCAGCTCAGCATGTCTGCAGAGGAGGTCGTGTCCCACCTTGAGGACACCCAGCGTGGATGTTTCAGGGTGCAACGTGCGAATTATGTGCCAACTCGTACGTTCATCCGTTTTTCTGCGCTATTTGGCTATTTAGTTCTACTATAGTACTACCTTTTATAGTACGCTTGGTAGGAGGTGATGGTGGCAATTGATAACTCAAAGAAAATGTGGAAAGTGGCAAATGCATGTACGAAAGATACGTAGATAGCTCTCTGTTGTTTGAATCACTGGCACTCTCAGGTTGTCAGTTGTCGCAACATCTCAAGTTTACCCGGCACAATTCAGTGCACCCTGACACTTCATGACGCTGATGCTTAATGACAGGAGGCTCCTCCAGCTGTGGTGACCAGGTTGCGGACCTACGTCTTCAGTTTCCTGAATGGTGCTCAAAGGTTGAAGGCAAAACAGCGGGAGAGATTCAGAGAGATTCGGAGAGATGGAAAGGGTGGAAAATGCACACAGAAGGGGTTCATGGCAAAACCAATCCTATTAAAGTCCAATCCCATTATATATTCTTATTTATTCTTAATGCATTTGGATTTCCCCATAGAGTCAAATAGTTGTCAACCTGTTGCTCTTGTAAGCGATCCACGCGAGTGACTGATCTGATTGCTTATCCTATCATCTCGTGCTTCTTCGGTGAACTCATGTTGTCCAATGCTGACTCCACAGTATTTTTCTTTCTCCTCTTTTCTTCATCACGCTCCTGATTTGGTTTGTACTTTTGTTTCGTCACTTTCGTCCCAAACTTTGGAGGACACAGCCGTGAAGGTGGTGGTTGACAAGAAGAAACAGCAGGACATACCACATTCATGTTGATGAGGACAGTTTTCGATCCAGTTCGTGTGTGCTCTACCTGTATACATAGACTGAACATGTGAAGACATACTGTAGGTCCCACCAAACCAACTCTAGCAGATTTGTCCGCACGGAGGGCGCAGACAAAAAACAACTCTGGCATTTGGACATTTATGGAACCGAAAAAGCTCCTGCCGTTATGGTATGAGCTTTGCACATTCGTACCCACCACAGTCAAACGAAATAGAAGAATGAATCTATGCGTCTATCCATTTGATTCTATTTGCCTGTTTGCCTATGTAAATAAGTAAGTAAGCGACTAATCCAACGCTTTTGAATCATCACATGTCAACATCCACTATTTGAATCTATTTGTTTGGACGATGAACTTCCTCTGCTTGGCTTGGCGCATATTTGTGAGTGCAAGGCCACAGCATGATCATATATAAAGTCACAGGGAAAGAACATGAAAGAAATAGACCCAATCGATTGATTAATTAAACAGATTAATCATGATTACATAAACAACATGGTTAAATAGATTTAGAATGTTTGCACCCCAGTTTGATAGGTCTCTCCCAAGACACCTATGACCTACCTGAGTCCATTGTGCTTAGTCTGGCCAGGACAAAGGAGTGATTACGTCGCCGCTTTTCACGGATCAGGGGAGCGCAGTACTTCCACAAGTTCTGCCATTTCTGTCGTTGAGACAGGCGACCAACTTGGATCGGCAGGGAGTAATCTACAAATAGATACAAATAGAACCACAACATACTGCAACCACAAGACAAAACTGCTTGAAACAACATGAAACAACTGCTTAAAGATTTTTAAGTCTTTGGCTCACCTTCAGTGCCATGCCGAAGTCACAGAGAGATGGAGAGGGAGTTTGTACACACGTAATTTGTAATTATATAATCGTAATTGATGGCAATTGACGTTGCATATTTGTACATATGATATGCAATATATATATATAATATTGATATAATGAAATTGATTGTTGCCTACGGCCTATGCATGTCTATGCTGTTTCAGAGCGCGTTGCTCGTGACGAAAGACGCCCGCGTCAGGTGATGTACTGCCGCAGGGTGTCCATCAATTGCTTTGAAGCCTCCAACGTGAATCTCAGGCCGTCTTTGTGCTGCATCCATTTGATCCACTCAAAAGGGAAGATAGAGAAGCAGTTCTTTAGGCAGATATGATATGACCAAAAAATCAAAACTACGCATGTAATCTCTTCAGGATTTTGGGTTTTGAGCTGGCGAGAATGCATTGCTCAGCATCTGCAGGTTTGATTTGTTTGCCATTTTTTTGAGGCTGCGATTGAGCGGATTCGTTTACGCTGCCGATTTCCTGCATGGAAGAAGAAGAAGTCGGTCAGGACAAGACTCTTTTCCGACAAGAAGGTGAACAAAGTGCTTATAGGAAAAAACAAAAAACGTCTTTCTATGTTTTTCTAATGCGTCGAGATCAAAACAGGAACATGTGAGACGAAAATGGGGCTAATGGGGCTAATGGGGCTGATGGGGCTGCAGTTATCTGCAGTTGCTCGCAAGTCTGGACCTTGAATTCCCCGGTGAGACTTCCGGCCAGGACGCTGGCTGAATGCAAACCTTGAGACGCAGGCAAGTATGGCAGTATATGGCAGCAATTGAGAACAAACAATGGGATTGCATGATTCATGCATGATTCATTCAATGATTCATGAATGTTTTTGCTTTACATGTCAAATTGTGGACGGATTCCTTCTTCTTCCATTTGTGGCAGACTGTAGCAGTCTTGTTCACAGTTTCGGCCAGGTCCGCCATTTGAATGGCCTTCTATCGACCCCGAGCTTCTCAAAGTTCTTCCAAGACCTCGACCTCCGGCAGGCTTGGACCTTGGCACACCCTTAAATTTGATGATTTTGATGGAATTCAGCCATGCTCCTGCCCATGTGCTTCCCATGTGCTTCCCATGTGCTTCCCATGTGCTTCCCATGTGCTTCCCATGTGCTCCAAGGCGCCCAAACAGGCCGGTGCAGTGGGTCAGCATGCAAGGCTACAATGCTATAAGAGCACATAAGAGCATATAAGAGCTACTTATGGGATTTTATGATATTTTATGGGTGTTAAAGCTACTTGGTGTGCGAACAGCCCCTATCTTTTATGATTTTTATGTCTCACTGGGGCACTTTCTGTGTCCCGATCTCATGAGTTGCAGGCTCTCAACGCGAGTTCCATTGCTCCCTGCCTTGCGCGGATGGTGTCACTTCGCTCACTGTCGCTCCCATTTTTCGGCAAGGACCCGGTTTGAAAGAAGATAAAGAAGAGTCCTGCTAAAATGGATTAAAATGGGGGCTACTTACTGAGACCATTTGTTTGGAGAACCAGGCATCGTTGAAGGGTTAATTGTGTGACAGTGACATGCTCCCCTTGAGATGTGCATAGTCGAAGCGGTCATGGCGATAGCTGATAGCCGCTTCAAAGTTAAGGAGCGGACTCTCTCAATGGTTTTTCCTGACATTGTGACGCCTGAAATGCAGGAGTGGGCCAAGTCTGAGTTGTCTCGCATTCACAAGGCCCTGCCACAAGGAGCTTCCTGCGAAAGCTATAGTGACAAGGGATCGCTGGAGATTGAACATGTGCAGGGCGAAAAGCGATATGCTTTGAAGGGTAAATCCCTTCGCTAGAAGGATGGCCTCCAGTGGTCATGCGTCGAAAGTTCCCCACCTGATTGGCCAGCGTCAGGGTACCATTTTCCACACACTTTGGTACTTATACCCTGAAGTATGATCTTATAATATCTTATATGTAGCATTTCCTTTCGATTTTCATCCTGTTCACCCCCCTGGAAAAGATTGGCCAAGTCATCATGTGGGCCGCCAATGACTCTAGACACAGCTTGTTAAAAGCTGCTTTCCGTGACAATGCCTTCCGTTCAACACGGCTGAATGAGTCGGCCTGCCAGTAAAATAGCGAGTTGATGCGAGTTGAGAGGGTATGCCCAGGTGTTTCCAAACATTCCTCGGTTGCGATGCATTTCACCTCGCAAAACGACTAGGTCATGGCTGCGGCCTGAAAAGAAAACTGCCAGGCCGCAGCCTCAAATGTGCGCAGGAATTGCAGCACAAACCATTACTTGTATAGGTAACATTTAGTAACTAACTCAACTCATTCTTTTCCTTCAGTCCGATAGTAGAGATTTGCTGACCGCAGTTTGTGGGATGCATGGCCATGAAACCAATTTTATGAAATGCTGGGCTTCAGCTGGATTTTCCACTCAACCAGAGCAGAAGCAAGCTGACAGAATAGCAAGGGCGAGCATAACTCAGGGTGCATTCAAAAGTGAGCAGTTTACATGGACACTCATGTCTCCCACCCGGATTTGGTACGCAAAGGGGTTCAGCACTCATGGCTCTCCAGGGCACAGCAAACATTGTTTCATTCAGACAGCGACAATCTGGCACGCTGCGCTGCACACTGCGACATTGTGCCACACTGTGCCATGGAAATGGGCATTGAATGCTGAGCCAAGCCCATGCTTTGTCCAAGAGGCCATGCGACAACTTCCGAAGGAAAGAAGCTGCGCCTCTTTTCTAGGTATACTTGTGATGTTTGTCAGGAAAGAGTGTCCCACAGAGGCGGTTTTTACCACAAATGTACGGCTGGCTGTGACTTCCGTGTGTGCGGAATCTGCAAGAAGGAGGCCGAAAAGAGCAATTACATCGTGGAGCCGTGTACTTTCACCTTCCCCAGTGGCCTTGGTCCGTTCGAGATTCGCAGCACCCGACTGCAATCCCATGACTTGAACCGAGCCACTGCCACCGGGCGACGCCGTGATGATATGGATATGGAAGATGCAGACTGGGCTCTGAGAGAAAGTTTTTTTCAAAAGTCAGCGAGTTTACGACAATGCTGGAGTGCCTTACACCAGAATGGGGTTGCAATGGAAGATTCTGGTGGACAACGATTCATTTCTGTTCAAGTGTCTCCTGTGGCTCCAGTGAATCTTTCTCTCGAGGTGCGTGCAGCAAATAGGATTCCCGATATTCCAGGGATCATGGTGGCATGGATGTACGCTCTCCAACTTGAGTGGCCGATGATTTTCAGTATGATTGACCAAAGGGAAGATGACGCTGCAGCTGAGTGGAACTTATTGAAAGTGGGTGGCTTCGTTTATTTGCAGCCATCAGAGGATGGACGACCTCAAGTAGTATGTGCCAACTCTATCGCTTTTCACCCAAATGGTTGCACCTGGGCATCTGTCATCATCCGTCCGTCAGTGATGTTTCAGTTTGTTCCCCGCAGCCTGCAGTTGGATGGTGTTGGTTCTTTGTTTTGTACATTTCGAACGCAGTGACCATCCCATCAAGAACTGGTCTTCGTGTCCATGTTTCAAGACATCATGGGAATCATGGGCCATGGGTGGATAGAGTCGGATAGAGAAATGAGAGTTGAACTAGTTGTACTAGTTTGGTATGGCCGTCATGCTTATGTTTGCTTATGTTTGCTTATGTTTGCTTCCACAGGCATGCAGTTCTCTGCGGCCCAACCTTGGTGTTCCGAATGGACGTCCAAATTGGTGGAAAGCCGAAGGTTCCACAAAGTCACAGCCCAGAAGTGGGCAGCTGCTGGTGCTTGCTACGTTTGTTGGGTGTGTCCTGAAGAGAAGTTGCTGAGGCCAGGTGCGCGCCATGGAGGCTTTGCATTCCTCTTCCATGAGTTGGACGAGGATGGGAAATGATGCGACGGCATCTCTCTGCATATTTCGCATCTGGAAAATAGTTCAGAGATGTTCAGAGGAAATAGAAAAACCATGAAAAACATGAAAAAGCGTGTCCAATGGTCCCTAAGATGTCACCAGCCCACTTCGAGAATGAAAAAGGGATTCGGAGTGGATGTTGAACCAATATGCAGTCCATGCAATCCATTGTTTAATTTTTATCGATGTGGTGTCTTTCCCATTAGTTTATTCCCCATTTCTAGATGATTTCTTTATATTTCTTTCTGTGAGGAGGATGTCGCTGGCAGAGACCGTTTCTTTGAAGTGGTCGGCAAACCCCTTGGTGCTGCCTATGCCGGCGCCTCTGCCGGCAGCCCCGTCCAGGCGTCTATGGCCCATGAGTCCACCCTCTGTGCCATGTCATTTCGAGTGGTCGGGGAATGGCCGGCCACGTCGAGACATATGGAGGCGAGTCAGCGGCGTTGCTTCAAAGCAGCCAGCAATGGCCGCTGGGCACTTCTGGCGCATATCTTGGCCGAGTTTCCGCAGCTGGCAACAGCAAAGGATGACTCAGGTGCTGGCGGTGCTGCCATGGTTGTGGGTTTCCAATCTGTGTCCACAAGCCTCACAAGCCTTAGCAACTCATCCAAAGCATATAAGTCATATAAGGAACTGGTAGAAAGGTTTCCTAGGGCGATTTTGTGCAGAGGTACTTAAAACTTAAAACTGATCGCAGATGGACAAATTCCATCCTGCGCGCGATGCTTCAAACATGGGTAGGTGTTTCTTGAATCAACAGAGCTTGGCTGAAAAACTTAAAAAGTACCCAGCGTTTGCCACTACCTTGAAACAGTCATCCACAGCCACGCAGGTCAGACGGTTCTTCATTGCATTGCTTTGGGGCGACCGAAGACTAGACGAGCGGCTGAACTGTTGCGCTTAGTGCATTCACACCACGGAGACCTCGAAGCAAAGAACAATGAAGGGCAGTTCCTTGGCCGCTCCAACACGATCGCCTGCCCAAAATGGTGCAAAGACTTTTTACACACAAAAATATAACCAGATACAGATACAGTAGATATATGTGGATATCATATACATTTATAGCTACACACAGACATCATCCATTTTATAACCATGTAATCACATGCGCATATCTAATCATATGCAGACAGGGGGACATACATTACGCATGACACATGGACATGGTGATAGATATATGATGATAGATGTCTGTTTTGATGAAGAAGCTCCTCGTACATGAAAAAAGGGCATACTGTGCCTTACTGTAAATCAAACACCTCGTATGTCGCAGCAGACATTTGGTACCGGCTTGCTGCGTGAGGAGAGCATACGAGCTTGGTGATCTGGTGTTTAAGGCACAAGCCTGTGAAATTTGGGGGCTGTCCCCTGATCTTTTTGCTGATCCAGAGGCGGGACACTGCAACTTAAATATTCGTAGTTTCATATGTTTCATTCATATTTTGAAGTCGTTTCTCTCAGCGAGTTGAGACAATGATCCTACTTCTATTCTGACTTTCAGAGCTATGTCAGGTGTGGTTTGACTACTGGGATGTGAACAAGGATGGGCACCTATCCCCTGAGGAGCTGATTCCTGCCCTGACAGCGGCCTATGAAGTCGGAGACCTCGGGAGACAGTGGATTGAAAGCTATGTGAACACGCACTACCGTCAACTGGTTCTGCAAGATGGGTGTGGGTCACAATCCTGTTAGTGCGTATACTTTGGTGAATATCCCAGAAAAAAGCAAAATAGATAGCGCAAGGCGCAAGCCCATCCGACACTCTTGTAGGGTTCACTTCTGACCCACTCCCTCACCTTTGCAATTTTACGTTTTTGGGGCCTATGTGTCCCATGCGTCTCTTCAATGATAGAACATGCCATGAGATGAGATGACATGACATAGCTTATGGTCCTGTCGGCTGCAGGTGAGATGGCAGCCCTTGATCCCAATGCTCTTTTGACCAAAAACGCCTTCCTTGAAAACGATGGCTTGCTGCACAAGTTGCAGTCGAGTGAAGAGTTTATCAGCCTTCGTGGTCAAGAGGATAGTCCTCGCATCAAAATGCCTGCGCTTTTTCGCACTGAGGGCCGTAAGAAGCCTACAGCTGCAGACAAAGAAGCAGTGACAGTTTTCAGTGCCAGACTGGAGGAGTTCAGGAAGAAATTCGGATGGGTACCTGGACATGCAGCTCCTTCAAGCTCTCGATCACTGCAGGTTCCTGCTCCGTTTGCTGGTGGTGATATTGATCCACGGCGTCGATTGAAAGCTGCGGAACGGATGCTGGCAGTTTCCTTTGCCAAGACCACAGCCAGAAGCGGCAAGGAATGGTTGAAAGGTTTCAGCATCGAATTTGCCGGAGATGATGCCGGCATTGATCATGGTGGCCTGACGAAAGCATGGGTCCAGGAGGTGGGACATGCCTTGTGGGGCAGCGAAGCTTTCTTTGACATGACATCTGCAGGAAGTTTTTTAAAACCTGACAGCACCACGGACATGCTCTTGCACGCTTTCCATGTTCCTTCGGAATCTTTGTACAGATGGCTTGGCCGTTTCTTGGCATATGCCCTGTACCAGCAGTGCGTGTTGGATTGTGCGCTCAGCCCATGGGCTCTTCGTTGGCTCATGCGCGTCACCGAGACCCAAGCAGCCCTGCCTGCATTGCTGAAAGAGGCAGCGGGCTCATGGCGCCGTGATGGGAGCGACGGCAGCAGAATTGCGACGATTTCTGGATCAGTTCTGTTGTCCCACATGGATTCTTGGTCATATTCAACATTATTCAACAATATCAATGATCAATAATGATCAACTTTGGATATGCTAAGTAATTATTTGTCTATTTCTATTGAGTACTTACAAATACCATCAAATACCTATGAATACTGATACATACTATACTTATAATCGATTATATAAATTTACAGTGCTGCGGTAAGTCTGAGTGAGTAATATATTATACTTTATATATTATAAAGTAATCTGCAGTGAGTAAATCTCGGCGACCCTTCCAGTGCTTTGATGAGCTTGCTTTTCTTGCACAGTCCGAGTGGTTGACATGGTTTGATCATACAATATAGAAATATATCCATATATAACTACGTATAATACACACACACATATATATATATATATGCACTGTATCACACTGTAACATTATGAATACTACTATTATTGAATAATGATGAATAACGTCATGACTCATCACTGTGGGTTCAATGGGGGACATGATGTTCAGCCCTGATTTTCAGCAAAGGACGACGTTGGCTTGCCGCCAGAAACTCCTCTTCGCGTCTCAGGCGAGCTGAAGCCAACAAAATTTTCCCCATGCCTCATTCTTTGAGCACCTAATTGATCTAATTGTTTCCATTGATTTCCGAATGCATAATGATCGTAATGGTGTCATATGGTATCTTTGGATTGCAATCATGGTGTGCCAAAAGGGTCACCCGGCGTCACATCGGCTTCAATGCGCCTTCACGCAGGCTTCACATGTTCTCACATGTTCTCACGCAGTTTCAGGTCAACACATAGAGGCGACCTTCGATGGTGAAACGGTGACGGCCGTGATGTCGGAAGGTCGACTCCATTGGAGCGATGGTGATGTTTGGATGAGATGTTCCGAACCCGTCCTGCTGGCTCCGTTGCCTGTGTGGGAACAGACGCCCACAGGAGATGATCAACTGCTGGAAGATTTGGCCACCATGGATCCAGCCATGGCAAATAGCCTGTGGAGAGTTCGTTACGAAATGCCGGAGGAAGATTTGCAGTGGCTCACTTTCTCCTATGGTGGAAAAGAGCTTGTTCCAGGTGGAGATGACCTTGAAGTCACTGCTGACAATCGTGCAGAATATGTCCGCTTATGTTGTAAGGCAGCTCTTCTGTATACGTCACAGAGGGCCTTACAAGCTTTTGGTGACGGCTTTTTCGAGGTCCTGCCATCTGACATGTTCGTGGGTGCTCCGGTGGACATTTTTCAATGGCTTCTTCTGGGCAATGCTCATATTTCAGATACTCAAATGGAGAAGCTGGCGCAAATCGTGATTCCAGAAGGCTTGGTACCGAAACATTTGAAAGATGCTGCGGAAGTTCGAGATTCAGCAAGCTGGATCTTCGAGATTATTCGGCGAAGTGACGACAACTTCAGGCACGGCAATTCTTGAATGGGCACAAGGAATGGAAATACGAGGAGACATCTCTGAATTTCGTGGAGCCATGTGGAGCCTAATTACATCTAACTACAGGACGTGCTCCTCATGCCTTCTTTTGGTAGACATGCATAAGATCCATACATGAACTGCGCTAATTCCGAGTTTGTTTCGCGGCGTTTACCTTCCTATTCCGCCCTATTCCGCCCATTTCCACCCTGGGGCCATGATGGCCATGTTGCCAATGTTGGGCCTTGCTGTCGGTCGTGGCAGGTCTCGGCTCTTTGAGTTCTGGACGGGCAACGGCCGTCTGCCCTTGGGAGGAGTTGAGGCCATCGAGCCGAAGCCCAGGATTCAGGTCATGGTGAGCCAGGAGAAGCAGTACGTGGCAGCGGCTCGGATGGTTTGAATCACTATATGATCTATCTATCTATCTATCTATCTATCTATCTATCTATATATATATATTCATAAAATCTCAATATATTTCATAATGATATGATATTTATATAATATTATATAATTATACAAATATGATTCTGAATGATAAAAAGAGAAAGAGAGAGGGAGAGAGGGACAGATTCTGAATGATGTTCGATGAGGCTGGGTGATGCCGAACTGGATGTATGTTTTGAGTGCTATAGCGTCTAGAATGATCCAAATGAATCGACAGACCTCGACTTAGACACCGGGGGCTGCCTTAGCATTTGTTCGGTCTCTTTCATCACGTGCAGCGTTCCACCGTTTGAGGTCGACTACGTTTGGGAGGTGCAGGTTTCTGGTGGCTGGCGCCAGTATTCCGCTCACATGTCAGGCAATTTAAACAACATGTTTGAAGCTGGCCTCAGGACTCCCATGCTGCGATTACGTCATCGTCGATCGCCCTATTATAGTTTTTCTATAGATTTTCCAGGGTTTTGCAAATGTACCCTCCCAATTTTCAAGCGAATCCCTCGTGCAGATCATTATTGGCATTTTTTAAATTTCCCTTGCAGTTGATTACAGTTCTCCTATGTTCTCTTGCTGCTATGTGATGGCAGGATGTGCGAGTTCCAGTCTGGCCAGTCAAAAATCATCATTGACCTTGGCTTGGGCCCCGCACATTTTAATGCTTGGAACATCTTGGAACTGTTGCCATCATTCCCTGATGATTTGTTCTCAGCGTGGATCAACTATGTTAGTGTCTCAACTTCTTCTGACACAAGCAGAATTGCATGCTTGGTTCAGGACTTGACTGATTTTTTCTCAACCTCAACCGAGGTGCGAATTTGCAGATCAACACTCGCACTGGTGAGCGGCGGCGGGTTCGGCGTCGACCACTCCAGTCGCATCCTCGAGCACTGGTCACTAGTTGCAGGAGGATTTGGCTGTAAAATGACAAGTCGTTCACGAACGGAGGAGATAAGATGAGTTGATGATGTGCGGCAAGTATTGTTTTTCAAGTGTTCAAACTCAGGCAGACACCACAAGAGAACGCTCCAGTGATTGTGAAAAGGACCGATTGGACCGGTAGCATCCTGTAGCACTGTGGTGTTCCAGTGTGCTCAGAATGTCAACGTCTCAAGTGCCTTCCAAACATATTCAATCAGTCTTGAGTGGCTAGGATTGAATCTTGGCCAAAAACGCGTCTGCCCGAAGGGTATCTTGGCATAACGTCACAAACAAATGATTTTCTGAAGCATCACTCTGGATCATTCTAGATCCATGATGATCTATGTGATATACTGTATGTCATATCAATTCAGACAACAGCTTCAACTCAATTGACCCTACGGTATGGGCCCATGGGCCGATGTGGTTTGACGGTTTGACCTTTTGCAGCCCTGTTGAAGCCCTGCAGGCATACCTGTGGCAATGAGTTGTGGGTTCCACTGTGCGATTCAGAAGAAGAGCTGGCCAGCATCTCAAAGTCTAAAAAGGAAACATAGGGAACCTGGCACCACTTGAAGCTCACTTAAAAATACTTGAAGATACGTGAAGTATTGAATCGTGATGAATCGTGACTGCGCCACATTGAGCCTGTGATCACCTCAGCACTGTTGCGGGACTTGCTTTGGTGGCCCTCAGCCATTCGGTTCAATTCTGTAGAGCCGACAGTGGTTGTTTGATGCATATGCGTTCATATTAGTGACTTGGATGCACGAAGCATCGGACCTGCAATTCATCTCCCTTGCAGCCTTGAATTCCGCCTCGGAATTCAGAGGGCTCATGATATGCTCATCAAGTCATTTGAGGCGATGGTTGGGAGCACCGGGAGCACCCATGGCTTGTTCCACCTGAGTCCTCTATGTGTCTCGTTGAAGATGGCGGATGTCCCCAACACCTGTAATTAGACTCGTAGATCTCGTAGACTAGATGGCTGTAGACGGCTGTGAGTTGGGTGGATGTCTCGCCCCATGCCTTTGTATGACACTGCTCTATATAAACACTTTGTAAACACGCTGGACTATTGGACTTTGAATTGCTCACCTCAACAAGAGATAATGATATACATATATAATCACACACACACATATATATATATATATGTAATATAATGTAGAGGAAAGTATAGGGCAGTTGGGGGGCATGAGCAATGAGGGCTCACGAGTTTGAAAGTTTTCACAAGAGATCGCCGAATCCGTTTGCAGTGGCTCAAAATTGCAGTAGAATTGAGCCATTCGCCGCTTGTCCGGCCATGTTGGGCTTTGCCCAACCATTTTTGTGGTTGGTGGACCTCTACATCAGTTTCTTATTGCTGGCTGTTGTTCTCTTTAGTGCCAAAGTGGGGCAAGATGCATTAGAGATCGGCTTTCACCGCACGAGGTCCTTCCTTCCAGCGCAGGGACATCCAAATCAAGTGTTGGTGTGTGATGACCAGATCATCTTTCAATGTATCTGATACAATTATGATACAACTTTCAATTCTATTTTCTGTCGATGTTTGTTGATTTGTTCAAGGTATTTGATGTCATTTGAAGTTTTCAGGTGTTTTCACTTGTACCCTTTGTATAGCTATGATGGCTATGACCATCCAAAGTATGATAGTTTTCTAAACTCAATAGAAACCGATTTTCTCATCGTCTTCAAGTTCTGTGGCGATTCCACTTGACTTCCTTCCTTTTTAGATGTGGGTTGCACCATTTCGAAACGATACCAGGTATTCTGCCGTATTTCGCTTGGAATCTGCCCTTAGCTGCCATTTTCATCGTAAAGCATTCGGTCTTGAAGAGACCCCTCCAGCGCTTCGGAAGTGGACGAAGAGTCTATAGCTTTACCAGCGCGTTGTGCCTGCATCTCTTCATGGCGTTCTACAAGGTGCCCCATGGGTTCATCCGAAAGCATCGTGCCCAGATCATGACTTGACCGGGCCATGTTTTCGGACCAGTTGGTTTTGCCCATGCACACCCACGATTCATCAACTTTGCTACAATTTGAAGATGATTTGAAGTTCCGGAGGTGATCCAAAAAGTAGGCGCCTCAAATTCCAAAGATGTCATGTTCTTATGCCGTTTCCAGACTCCTCAGTGCATTTTTTCGCGGCTTTCTAACAGCATGCTCCTCGGTAAAGTTTGTGATGCTCTTCTTATCCTGATCTAAAAACAAATGTGGCAATCCAAACACTTCGAGGAAACTGTTTCGCATTTCGAGGAAACAGCCAGTTTCAGAAAAACCGGTTCTTTCCGGTCCTATAGTCCTGGTTTTAGATTTTCTGGTTTCTGGCTTGACAGAGATTCGCTAGGTTCAGTTGAAAAACCATTGCAGAATGGCTAAGACTGGCACTGAGCTTCGGTAGTTTGGGCCTGAAAACTTCCTGCGACTTCCTGCAGGATTTGGACGTGGAAGGTCTGTCTTTGGACTTGGCCCACCTGGGCATCAGCAGCTGGCGCCACTTCAGCGCTTCCAGCGCCGTGATCCTCGTGAGCTTCGTCGCCTTCGCAGCGCACCGAAACGGTGGGATCCGGGGGATCGCGGGACCCGGGGGGTCCGGGAGGTGGAAGGGTTCATCTGCATGGTGTGTGTGTGTGTGTCTCTATGTTTAAACATACGAACGTTTGCAAAAATGGAGGTCTGGGATAGGATAGGATAGATTTGGTAAGATAGATAGGATAGATAGGCTAGATAAGCGAGA
>CAMXCT020000206.1:0-17500 GCA_947184155.2 Cladocopium goreaui | reverse complement strand
TCTATCGATGTATTGATCTATCGATCTATCGTGGATGTTCTAGTCCCATTGAGGCCGTGCCGGGGAATAGAGACTCGCAATGTTTACGTCCCGCACATGCGTGCGCTCGCGCGCGCTTATGTTTCTGATTCTATTCCCACAAAGCTTTTTTGGGGGCTAACATTTTCTTCTGCAGGAGGTTTGAGTGAAGAGAAGTATCAATCTCAGTTTAGCAATATTTTTCCTGTTGCTCTCTTTTGCCCCCCCCTACCTTTCGTCCCCCCCCTCTCAAGTAGATAGATAGATAGATAGATAGATAGATAGATAGATAGATAGATAGATAGATAGATAGATTGGCCACGGGAAAGAAAGAAAGAAAGAAAGAAAGAAAGAAAGAAAGAAAGAAGATAGATAGATAGATAGATAGATAGATAGATAGATAGATAGATAGATAGATAGATAGATAGATAGATTGATAGATAGATAGATAGATAGATAGGCCACGGGTGTGGATCAATTTTGGGAAGCCTCAAATTTCATGATTTCATAGGTTTTGATGTAAAGTTCAATTTAATGAAGTCAGTCTTGGCCACTGAATCACTTGGACCCCGACGTGTCGCTTGCGAAATTCCGCGGTAGCAGTTTTAGCCACTTCCCAAACGCCCCCAGTGACAGAACGTGGCCGTAGCCTTGGAGCCTTGGTGTTAGACATCCACGTCCAAAAGCTGGGAAGTTGGTGTTGGATCATGGAATATCATGGACCTACCATGTTCTTTTTCAGTGCCCACAGAGTACCTGTGGGGCGGCGGCTTGACCCACCTTTCAAGACATGTATATATATATATATTAAATTATATATATAACTGTTTGACACCTGGGCGGCCAGAATGAGAATAAACATCAACCGCCAGAAGTGACACTTTAGAACAGAATTTTGGGTGAAGACATCGAGACATCCCCAGGCAGCTGGTTCAGGGCCATTCTTTTTGGAGACTTCACCAAGACGCAGGGCGGGTGTCCACGATGTCCGGTGAATATGGATGTCTTCACTGGGATGGGCATTTGTGTCTACAAGGACTCCTGACACTGACACTGGCTGACAATCTCATCCCATTCACATTTCACGTGTTCCCTATGTTTTGTTTGATGTTGTGGGATAGTTTTGTCCTTCAAATCCGCATCTTTGGAATTAGTGGCTTCCATGTGGCGCCGGCCTTGCCCGAGACATGACGGAACAACGAACAAAGCGAAACTGCAGTAGCCGACTTACCCTGACAAATTTGGAAACAACATGAAGTTGACATGAAACAACCATTTTCAAGAAGTATTTGCGATCTAGTCGAAGAAAGATTCAGGATAATTAATTGCCATGGCTGCTTGGTGGCCATAGACGGTGTCAGACAGCCACTTCAAGGCATCAAAGTTCTGTCTGGTGAAGCATTGTAAGGAGGATTACTTGAGGATGGTCACTTCGATGTATGTTTGAAGCGTTATTTTAGATTTATTGCTATCTGGATGTTACGTACACTTTGCCTGGGCGACATTGTAAATCTTTACTGATCAACTGTCTCCAGGAGCTGGGCTGGACAGGTTTTCTGCTGTTCAATGCTTTCTCCATCATCCCCCGGCGCATCACACTGGGCGACGTTGTCATGCGCCTCTGCGCGGGCATTTATCTGTGGACGATGAAGTCGGGCCAAAGACGCTCACAACGGTGTCAGCCGTGGCTGAACCCTAGGGTCGCGTTCAACAAGGGGTTGAACTATGGGATTCTCAGGACTCAAACATGTTTTAAGCAGATCGTCAACCAACAAGGGGTTGACGATTTTTCACGTGGGTTGGAATTGCGGCACCCACAAGAGGATTCTCGAGAAACTGCTCACATGTATCTGCCAACTTTATTGGGGTTTCGCCTCAAACTTTATTGGTGACTTCAGCTGTATCTCCCAACCCACATGTACAGCCCAATGCACTTACTGAGCTGGATAGTTTGCGGATAGTTTGCTTCAGAGAATGAGGCAATGTGTCCAACCGTGTCCAACTCGCTTCGCTTTGCTTCGCTGGGTTTCCCAAAACCCGGAGCCAACTCATGTAGTTTAGCGGATCTGACCGCCAAATGGCGGCTTTCGAACTCGCAGGATGACGCTTTGGGGACAGGTTCCTCCGCGGACTGGCTCTGGTCCAAAAATGCTTGAGTCGAGGTTGATTTCGACTGCTATGCAACATGCGCCTTACGATGCCTTACGGGCTCCTTAATGCGCTACTCTGGTGAACATGCCGTAAGAAGTTACGCTCTATTGGAGTCACGCTCAAGAAGTTCAGCACGGGAACTTTCACTAGACATTTGGGCATGTAAAGAGCACGGAGAGCACATGGGTATAAGCACCAGATATAGAACAGAGCACTGTAGAGCAAACTGAAGTAAAGGATTATATATAATATATATATATATACACTCTGGGGTTAGCTACTCATGTTTTTGCACAGGCCCATTTTATTCCATCGCATGGGCCTGATGCTCGTGGCCCCCAGTTTCCACACTTTAACCTGCATGGTATTTGCATGCCCAAGTCTGCCCAAGGTTTCCATTTGGCACTTGCAGCTACCCTCTCCACAGACGAATCACGGCCACTGGGAAGGAAAGGGAAACAAGTGGCATCCCCGGGCAGCGGGAGAATATGTTGACATGTTGACAGACGTGTTGACAGACGTGTCACAGCCCTTTCAATTCGGGAATCCCAAAGCACGAACTCCAGAGTACTGGGTGGGCTCAAGAACCTTCGTCCTCAGAATTCTTCCAGGGTATTTGGTTGGCATGATTTGCTTCTTTTTTGCTTCGGAACAAGCTTTTGAGTGGGTGAATAAAAGCGGATAGAAGAGCCGAATCCTTGAGCCACTCGTGTGATGTTTGATGCTGATGCTTTGCTCCGGGCGCATGATCACAGGCCATCCCGCCTGAGGCACGTGACGTTCCAAATAGATGCGCATGGCTCCGCAGTACCACGGGCACTCATGCGACAGGAGGCGGGTTTCACAGCGGGGCCCCACCCCATCTTGAACCCCCAAAGTCCCAAAGCTTGACAATATTGTGGTCGCTTCCTTTTTCAAGGCAGAATCAAACAACAGGTGAGTCCTCCACTGTCCTCCACATTTGCCCTTGTTCTTGGCAGCGCAGGACCAAAACACCTTAAGCGCAATGCCCGAACTTGATTCGCCGCAAGATACTTTATGGGGAAGGCTTCTTGGCACGCTGACAAGGAGTTGACAAACAAGGAGTTGACAAAGTTGTGTTGTTTGATGCCTGGTGCCATTTCCTTGACAGACACCACATGAGTCTACAATTTCGAATCTCGCTAGGTTCTTTGGAACTGGCAGCCCCTTGGCATTTTCATTTGCTCCAATCAGCTTGGAATGCAATCAACCATGCCCTGTATGCAGTGCACACAGTGCGGGTTGGAAAGTTAGTCATAGCACATCAGGTGCCTCTGTTCCAGATGTGCTGGCGGTTCCCGCGGAGTCAAGCGCTCTCGCCACCCCAGCCACCCCAGCCACCCCAGCCAGCGCAAGCAGTGGCAATGCAAGCAATGCCAGCAATGCCACCAGCACAAATACAAGCGGAAACACCTCTGGCATCACTGGCACGGCCAAGACAGCCAAGACAGCCAGCACAAATGGCACAAATGGCACAAAGGCAGCGAAGGCAGCGAAGGCAGCGAGCACGAAAGCAGTGAGCACCAGTACCTTTGGCAAAGTGGCTGCTCACATTAAGAGTCTCTCTACGCAGGACTGCTATGAATCCAATTGCATCCATGAAACTTTCATCAAGAATTATCAAGGCAAGTTGGTACTGGTACTAGGCAAATATGCCGAATCGTAATCGACATTGCTGCATGGAAAATCCTGCTGGTGTGTGTTGATGGACGAGGATTGCAAAGATAAGTGGGAGCCTGAATGGAGTTCTGAAGCCGCAGAAGAGAATTGCCAGCTGTGGGTATCTTGGTTCAATCGACAAATTAGCACTTTCCTTCCTCCCCAAATGTTTGCTCCGAAGTAGCATGATATTGCCCCATATTGACCCATTATTTTTTCGACAGGTCGCAAAGGTACTGGCCCGACTCACCCTGAGCTGAGGCTGCCAACGGCGATTGGGGAGCGTTGGCAACCGCGGCATCTGTGAAGATTGCATGCGAAGGCTGCGGGTTGAAGCCATTTGGGATCATTTTGATCTGAAATGTTGCATAGGGAGTGCGCTGCAACCTTGTCAATTCTTTCAACCCGACTTCCGATTGCAATCGGCCTTAATCATCAGTATGTCACACAGTATGTCCATGAGGATCCATGAGGCATGATGATCTCCTGATCTTTGATAGCTCCGACGCTACGCGGCTACGCGTCCAATCCGTTCCAGGCGAATGGGCGCAAGCCCATTGCGCCGCAACTTGCGGATGCGAAGATACCTGGCTGAAGCATGCTGAAGCGTGGACACAGTGAACACACCGAGTGCTGAGAACTGTGCGGCTAACAATCGCTAACATGCTGGCACATGCTGGTACCGAGGTCGTGAAAGGTGCCAAGCTTGATCAAGCAATCCTGAAACTCGCCAAGGGACTCGGCCTATCCCAGAAGTTACTTGGCCGTCCAGAGGCACATGAATCACATGAATGAATCACCTGAAACATGGATTTTCATTGATTTTTTCCTATGCGTCCTGGGTTCCACAGTCGCCATCCGCATTACCAGGAAGCCTCAATGTTGCTTGTTTCCATGAACCACACACTTGCTCGCATCCAACCAGTCACTGGGTCAAGGTGCGTTAAAAAGTGTGTGTAGTGGGCAATGGCAACCAAGGCAGATGAAGGAGGTGACGTCCACCCTTGAGACCATCACTTCCTCGGCAAAAGAAGCAGTGCTGCATGTAATGAGCTCTAGCTGCACAGAGCTGACATGGATGCGACAGCACTAGATTACCGATTTGATTTTGACTGGATGGGCAATCACCAATCCGAGAGAGTCGGAGTTTACGGAAGTGGCACTGCAAATGCAGATGCTGATTCAACACAGATATGATTAACTCACTTTCCCATACTGCCCATATTTATATATCATACTTTCACTGAGGGGGACGGCAGCCGTGGCACTGAACAAGACTGACGCTCTCCATGCACTCACAGCCGGCACGACAACAGCTTCTCGGGCTCTGAAATCAATTTAGATCTAAACACCAGACCCGCCGCCCGCTCCCTGTTGACTGTGGCACATGCCCATCCCTGGGACAGCAATACGAAAATGCTTTTAACGTAGAGCCAGTAAAGCCTTTCGAAGCCTTTCGAAGCCTTTCGAAGCCTTTCGAAGCCTTTGCTCCAGTCTTTGCTCCTTGGCATTGTTTTGAATGCTCCTTGTCAGACCCTTGCAGTGGTGTTGGGACATTGTCAACACCACAATGCACCATAGGTCTCGATAGGTCTCGATAGGTCTCGGGTCCGAGGCACCAGGACCGTCTGAAGCAAGCTCAAAATCGTCAGCTTCAAGCAAAAAATCATCGGCTTCGACCACGACCACAACCCCAGCTGCAGCAAGTGACGTCATTGCCATGTCCCACGCGCTGGGTTTTGATGCCGAGCAGCTTGGCAGACTTGGCAGCGACTATGAGTTTCACCAGATCGCCAAGCTTACATCACGTAAGACTTGCGCGCATATTATGTGAGTGAGACGGTGATGTGGAAGATTCATGAAGATTCCGCGTGTGCTTTGATTTCATGTTCCAGTCTCCCGTATATCTTGCAAGGTGGGTGGCATGTACTAAGGCTGGGCCAGCAGCTGAATGCAACACTACAATTGATACCCAAGCAGCACTATGATGACATATTGGAAGTCTTGCAACTTGGCGCCAAGTTGTGTGGAGTTTCCGGATAGCAAACATAAGCCTGAACCCAGTAACTCAGCTTTGCCGACGGTCTTTGAACTCATCATTTGGGAACTGAGCACCTGAGGAAATCAATTGAAAGAGCCCAGACGTCCACTACCACAACAACACACGCCTCAGTGGAGGACATCATAGAAATTGCGCAAAACATTGGCTTGAAAACCGAGCAGCTTGGCTTGAAAGTGTCATATACTGTAGTATTCTGCAGTGTACTTGTGCGCATATCGACAAAACCAAGAACTGAATATTATTGAATTCACTATTTGTAGCACTGGTGGGTCCACAATGTAGAGGCTTTTGGATAGGAGACTGTGCGAGACTCTGTTTGGATATCTCTGGATATCTCAGGGATATTGCGATGATGAACAAAACGCTGAGTCACATCAAGCCGGAATGGCATGATGAGATCCTGGCCACGGTCAATGATTCCAGCTCTGCATTGGAGATGTCAACGACGTTGAGAGTTTAGTTCTGCAGCTCTTATAGGATGGTGTTGGTGTACATTCCAACATTTGCAACCCGTAATCGCTAGAAGTAATCTTTTCCATTTCAAGGAAACAGCGAAGCAAATTGGCGTGGCTTGTTTGCAAGTAGAGAGTGCCTCAAACATATTCAACATGTGGATGTTAGTTAATTTGCCAGCAAAAGAAATCAAATATGACTCATGACATATCCCACCTGCGCGCTCATGGATTTGTGAATCATGCCATTTCACCTTCAATTACTGTAAGTTGAAGAGCATTCAGCATGGGGCAATTTGCTAAATCATGATCATTTGATGCTGGAAATGAAATTTTGACGTGTCATTGCTGTTATTGCTGTATCCTTTCCACCTCTGACAGCATGTTAGCATTTTGTGACAGGCAGAACGGCCGCGACCTTGGAGTGCAAAGTCAGCCTGCACGGTAAAATATGAGCAAATTGTTGTTGAGGCCAACTTTAACACAAACATCATCAACATTCATCAACCATCATCAACCATCATCAACCTAATATGAATCCAATATGCTAAGGACAGGCAAAGCCATCATTCGCCATTTGCAGAAGTTGAGCTGGCCAAGTCGGGAAAAACTCCCAGAGAAGGATGAGCCCAATGACTTTGCGGTGCTTGTAGTTTCTTGGTGAAGATTTCTGAACGCACATTGTTTGCATATGTTTGCATACTTAGTACTTAGTGAGAACCACCACAGTGGTGACAAACATGCCAATGAGTTGCACGATGAAATGGGTGGAGGGAGGGAACATGTTCTATAGTCGGGCTCAAAATGTAGCCTGACTGAAAACTGAAAAATATTATCTGTTCAACTCGCGTTCAGCCATGGACGTCTTGCCCTCCGTAGATGAGGTTCAAGGTGTCAATACGGTCACGGACGTGACGAGACTTCTGAGGGTGCCGGCAACAATTTGGGAATCCTTTTTGGAGCAGGTTGGTAACCCGGGCCAAGAGTTACGGGTGGTGGCAGCATTGCCGGCGCACATCGTGGTGCAAGGCATTGGTCAGGCACAAGTTGCAGGAGTAGGGCTCTCCGCCATTGAGGCTGCACATGTGGGGTTAGTCTGGCGAGTTGCTAGGATGGTCATGTTTTTGAAGAAGGGTGGAGACATCACGAACTTCGAGGATGTGGACCCCTGGGTGCCCAAAGACAACTCCAGGTCTCACGGACAAGCTCAAGGGCAAGGACTCAAAGGCAGTGGACTCAAAGAAAAGGTCTTGAAGATGTCCACGTTGTTGGATCAGACAGATGAGAGTGAGCTGATGCCGCCGGACCTACAGACCATTCACTCCTGGTCGCAGAGATATCTGCAAATCATGGGCGACCATCCCATGGAGGATGAGGAACCTACAGATGCTCAGATGGCTGCCCCGGACAAGAGAGTGAACCAGTTGGGCCAGGCTCCCTACGTCGACATGGGGGTTTGGCTACCCTTTGGAAGACGAGCACTTCGTAGCCAGAAGATGAGGGCTTTCTTCCCGGTGGGAGATGGAACGTTCGTGGCCAGGGAGTTTCCAGGACCACAAAACTTTCTACAATGGCAAGCAAGTTGGAAGGTGTTCAAGGTGGCTGCAATCTCCCTGGACATTTGCTCCATCGCGTCCCTGCTCCTCTACGAGAAGGCCATCGAGAAGATGACAGTGCAGTGGCCCAGAAATTGGGGACTCATTGCACACGCCGATGACAAGGCGAGGGCAGAGCGACTCGAAAGAGTTCGAAGGCAGCTAGCAATGGATGTTAGGAACAACAAGAGCGTGCCAGCAGACTACAACGAAGACAAGCCATGGTCAGTGGTTTTCAGGTTAGTTGCACAAGATGAAGGTTACTGGAACGATCAGGTACGGCATCCAGCGACAGCATGGCTTGCATCGGGATCTAAGGGAGCTCCATTGGCATCGTCAGAGGCGTTGGCTCTGGCACATTTTCCAGGACTTGCTGAAGGACATGAACCTGAAGTTGCTAGCAACGACAAGGAGGAAAGAAGGAGGCAAGCTAACAGGGACAAGAGAGCAGCTAAGAAGAGGCGAGCTCAGTCAGATCGTGAAGAGTTAGCCAAGTGGCGTAACAACCCTCCAAGTGGAAAAGGTGCTGGAAGCGGGGGAAAAGGCAAGAACAAGATGCAGGGCAAGGATCAGTCCGGAGAAGAGATCTGCTTTTCGTGGGCAAAGGACAACGGACCTTGCGCAGGGCTGAGCCCAGGGAGCGAGTGCAAGGCCAAAGTGAAGCGTGCACATAAGTGCCAAATTTGTTTATCTCCTGGGCATAATAATGCCCAGTGCCCGAAGAAGTGACCTTGATTCTGTGTGAAAAACTTGGGTTTCTCCGTTGCAACGGCGATGGAATGCAGAAGCCCTGGACAGGTTTTTTTTGGGTTCAGAGTAAACGACAGAAGGGTCATTTTATTTGGGGGGAGAAACAATTAAGGGGGGAATTGGGTGAAATCGGTTTGAACCTGATTGTCGTGTCTGTTGGTTGAAACCTTGTATCACTCTGCATGTTTGTGTCCGCAGCCCCTTTTGCAGCATGAATTCAACACCGGACTCGTCCAGCGCGAAGGACGCTTCATGTGGCCTGGATGCAGAAGTGCCTGGACGAATTGAAGAGTGTTTGAGAAACTGCGAGACTTTTGGCAAGTTCAAAACGGAGAGAAAGTTCAGATTTTTGCATTTGTTTGCAGGGCCCCGTGATGTTTTGGCGGAAGCCTTGAAGGTAGAATGTGAAAAGGAAGGAATCCAGCTGGAGATGGAGTCCTACGACAAGTTGATGGACTCGAAACATGACCTGCTCGCTGAGCATCCGTTCACGGACATCTTGCAGAAAGCGAAGGCAGGGGCTTATGATGGAGGACATGCTGGTTTCCCTTGTGGCAGTTTCTCAAGGGCACGGTACAACACAGAAGGAGAGGGACCCAAACCAGTGAGGTCCGGAGCTGAGATATATGGGCTTGCAACCAATAGCAAAGCTCAACAACAAGAAGCAGACAGAGGCACAGTGATGGCTGTGGGATCGGCCATCATCATCAACGAGGTGGTGCAGAGCCAGAGGCGCCGGGCAGTGCCGACAGCTGGAACACTGGAAAATCCCCCGGGCAGTGACACGGGCGAAGAAGGGCCGGCTTGGGCGCTTCCTGAACTCATCTCATTCGAGAAGGACTTAGGAGCTGTGACGGCATTGTTCAACACTTGTGCATACCAGTCCAAGGTGAAGTACAAGTGGTTTAAACCTGGGCGATTCACTGGGTGCCTTGCAGAATTGGGAACGCTGTCCAGAAAGTGCAAGTGTCCTGGATGGAGCAGACACCAAGCGTTGATTGGCAAGAACATGACTTCCCGCGCGGCTGAATACCCAGAGGAGCTATGCAGAGCTTACGCAGCACTGGTGGTTAGAACTTTCAAAACCACACTTCAGATGGAATGGTGGCGAGAGGCGCTGAAGCGGAAGAAGGAGGAGGTGTCAGAAGCTCAGGTGAGATGGTTGGCGAGCAAAGGCAAACGTCAAGCGCCTCCAGCGAGGGCACAAGACCTTGAAGCATCCAGACGGGTGTGGATGGCCGACAACGTGGAGGTGAGCTCAGGCCCAACAGAAGGACCTTCCAGAAAGAAAAGAAGAGAAGGCGAAAACGCACACTTCGTGGGGGGCATGCGAAACCCTGCCAAAGCTGTCAGCAGACTGAGCAAGTTGGCAGAAGCTGGACGAGATGTTCGCAGACTATGGACAAGGTTTGTGGCAGAGCATCCTCAAGCGCTACGAACGGCTGAGGACTATGGGGGAGAGAATTGCCAACTTGACACGGACGTGCTGAAGGCTTGGACAGAAAGGATCGAGCACTTCCTGAAGGTCAAGGAGTTTGATGAGGTGGTGCTCAGAGAACCGGGGCGATTTACGTCACCGGTGAATGCAAAACTGTGGGAAGCTTGGCGCAAACATTCAGGTGACCCAGAGCTGGACCTCGTGGGATGGATCAGAGCTGGCACGCCGCTGGGCATGTCCGAGAGGATACCCTATTGTGGCATCTTCCCAATGACAGAAGATGAAGACATGGAATTCGAAGAAATGCCGGACATGGAGGCGCAGCTGGGGGCGGAGAACTACAAGAGCTTCGTGGAGGAGCCTGAACATGCCCAAGCTGAAATACAGAGATACCTCGACAAGGGCTTTTGCATCGAGCTCTCAGAGAAGGAACTCCGAGATTCTTTCACAGTGGGCACGGTGAGCAAGCTGGCTTTGATCCTCAAAACGAAAGAGGATGGATCTGTCAAGCGCAGGGTCATCATTGACTTGCTGCGTAGTGGAGGAAACAACAGATGCAGGGTTAGAGAACGAATAGTTCTACCTCGAATCCAAGACGTGGTGGACAGCTTGAAGTACCTGAGGGAAAGCCGTTTTGGATTGATTTTGAAAGCCCAGAAAGAGAACTGGGAAGATCAGGAGCAGTGTGACGAGGTGGAACTGGTGTCGGCAGACCTAGCCGATGCTTACTGCCATTTGGCAGTGCATGAGAACGAGCTGGGCAATTGCGTGGCTCCATCGATGAACCAGGGCAGATACCTGGTTTTCACGGCCATGCTCTTTGGGTTCAAGGGGGCCCCATTGATTATGGGACGCTTCTCCGCTGCTTTGGCAAGGATGTTGCAATCCATGGTCCCACCTGATGAGATGCAATCGCAGGTTTACATGGATGATCCACTGTGGATGTTGCAAGGACCAAGATGGAGGAGAAGGGAGAACCTTGCGTTGATCCTCTACATGTGTGGAGCCTTGGGGGTGAATCTTCAGTTTAGAAAAGGTTTCAGGGGAACAGATGCAGTTTGGATTGGAACCCGCATGGAAGTGAAAATGGCTGAGGAGGTGGTCATCTTATCGATCCCGCCCAAGATGATGAACGAGGTCAAATCAATCTTAGAAGGCTGGAACAACAGAGGGATGGTGCCATTGCGTGAGGTGCGGGCCGTGACGGGGAAGCTGGCATGGATATGTGGAATCATAGTGAGGGCCAGATGGTGCGTCAACATTCTCTATGCGGTCATCGCCCAAACCTTGGCAGATGTCAAGGTGGAAAGCGAACGGGCCAGCCGAAGAGAAGACTCAAGGCCAAAACCGTTCATGGTCGCAGTGCACCGCATGGAGCTCCCACGACAATGGTTCATCGCGATGTTTGAGAAGCCGGACAAGTTTGCCCTAAGGCGTGAACCCCTTCGTGAAGAACCACCTCAATTTGCCATCATCACCGACGCGTCGCCGAGAGGGGTTGGCGCCATTCTTGCGGACATCGACAAGAGCAGCCGCTCCATCGTCCCTCTAGAGGCATTGGAGATACCGTTCACGGAGGAGCATGCGCGTTGGATGGGCATTCCCTGGGATTCCAGCGGGACAAGGGCCCTTGGAAGCCTGGGCCATTTTAATGGCCATCAAGAAGTGGAAACACAGGCTGCGGGGCCAAGCCATCCTGATCCGTGCGGACAGCGTGGTGGCGCTGGCTACGGTGACAAAGTCGGCAGCACCTTCCCCAGTGCTGAACTGGATTGGGGCCGAACTGGCATTGAAAGCGGAGGAGCTCAACCTGCGGAAGTTCATCACACAGCACATCCCCGGGGCATGGAATGTGGAAGCTGACTGGCTTAGCCGACCTCACCAAAGAGGAGCAATGCCAAAGCGCCTTGAAGGTGTCCCGATGCGCCAATATCCAAAGGAAAGAATAATGGCGTCGGCGCTGAAACCGCCTGGGGTAGATGCCTCTCTTAGGTGGGGACAGGCATCCAAAGTGGTGTCGGCGGCTTTTGAAGAACTTTGAGACATCCGAAGCTGGGAAACTTGGAAGAGTTTGTCTCTTTCACAGCTTTGGGGGGGATGGCGGAAAGGGAAGTGATGTAAAATAGTAGGAAAGGATCACTTCCGTCATTTTTCATGTCTCATGTGTTTGGGTTCTTCTTTCTTCATTGGTGCAGTGATGAAGTTTGGGATGAAAATTTTACTTGAGTTTGTTTGAATCACAGGTTGGGTTCATGTCAGCGCAGCATGGGTGACTCGAGCCAGCACAATGGAGGTGCAAGTAGTCAGCGAAGAACTGGCCGAGGCCGCATATTGGTCTTGGGTAGAATCCTTCGTTGTGCTGGGATGGTTATTTTGGCTCATCACATGCTGCAAATGGCTCCGCAACCTGTTCCTGTTCTGCAAAAATACCCTGTTCCCGCGGAAACCAGAGAGCAGGGAATTGGCGGGACCTCAAGAAGGGAGTCATTTGGTCAACGTATCAACGCAAACAGTCTTATGCACTCCTCCAAGTTCTTTGAGCAAGGAGCTCAAGCAGAAGGAGCACAGAACCACAACGCCGGAGCCCATAGCAGTTTACTCGTCCTTCAGAAGAGGGGGGAACAGAGAAATGCTAACCAGGGACATGGTGGTGCGCGCTCTACCTGTGCTCGAGGACATGGACCAAAGACTGGAAATGGCAAGACAGAGAGAGACTTGGAGAGAATCTTAGGCAAATGTTTGGTGAAGAAAATGGACTATAGATCCAACGCCTGCGGAAGGGAAGGAAGAAACCCGACCCCGAGGGTGACCAACTTCGACAAAGAGAAAGCTGAAGCGGATCATGCCCAAGTTGCAGAGCATGGCATGGCTGGAGTCACAGGAATGAGGTTAGCATGCCAGCTAGCCGCATCAAAAGCGAGCATGAAGAGCGCGGTGAACAAGTTGAAGGCAAATTTCTGGGCCCCCTCTTCAAAGGCGTCAAGGGAAGTCAAAAGGTCAGAAGTGATACGATTGGCGAGGCTGGTGGCGGGCGTGAGCATGCAAATTTTCCCTCTAACCCAAGATGTGGTAGAGGGAGTTGCTGCATGCCTCAAGGATGCCGGTATGAAGTCAGGTGACCAGTACCTAAATGAGCTCAAACTCTGCCACGTGGAACGAGGTTTTGATCTACCACCATGGCTTATTCGCACGCTGGCGATGTGCAAGAAGGCCTTGATTAGAAACAAGGGGCCGGTGAAAAGGGCCCTCGAATCGAAGGTGGAAGACATCAAGGAGGACCTTTGGGTTTTGGCGGGAACCAGTTCTGACAATGGGATCAATTCTGCACTGGCTTACTCGTGGGCATGCTTGTGGATGTTGAGAGAAATAGAAGCTAGTGAATGCAAGTGGGAACACGTGCAAATGGATCCACAGCGCAAGACGGTTTCTTTGACGATCCCTATTTCAAAGATGGATCAAGATGCTAGAGGGATCAAAAGGACACTACAATGCTGTGGTGAAAGAACGTGCTCAAGGTTCTGTGTGTGGAATGTCTGGAACCGCATACAAGCAGAATTCCCGAAGAAACGTCCCAAGCGAGGCTACCTTTTCACGGACAAGTTCAAGGGCAAGCTTAGTAAGAGAAAGATGATTGAGTCATGGAGAAAGGCAACTCTATCACAAGTCACTGGACACTCTGCTCGAAGGAGCGGAGCAATGGAACATGTGAGGAGGGGCCTGCAACTACAGGAATTGGCATTCTTGGGAAGGTGGAAGTCGGCAGTGGTGTTGACATACGCAAACGACGCATTGCAAGAAGTGCCAACAAACAGGCCTGGACCATGTGAAGTACCAGGATCAAGTGGAACGTCCACCCCTTCTCCTTGGGCATCACATTGCGCCCCAAGCACCCCAATGTGGGGAACCCCAGCAGCACCGAAAACGCCCACATGTCATGCACGTTCTGAAGGTGATGGTGAAGATGCACAAAACAATGAAAATCCTTTAGATCAGACATTGTGGGTTTCGTCTTGCGAAAAGAGACAAGGTAAGAGAGTATGGCACAGGGTGACCAATGCAGGGTGGCAAATTTCCATGGCAAAATGGAATACAGCTTGCGGATGGAACTTCACCAAGAACCCAGAGAAAGTGTTGATGTCGGTGACCTTGCAGTTCAACCAGACGCGTTGCAGGAAATGCCTTGAAGTGCTGAAATCCCGCGACAAAGTCAGGGAGGGGAAGAGACTGGCTGGCTTCATCACAAATGGAGCTGCAGCTTGGTTCAACCCATCGAATTCGAAAGACAATGAACTGGGTCAGAAAGATTCTGACATCAACACCAAGCAGAAAAAGATGAAGGAGCTCGCGACCAAGGTGGGTGGGCTGGGTCTGTCTTAGTGCCACGAATGAATGTTTGAGAACCACCACAGTGGTGACAAACATGCCAATGAGTTGCACGATGAAATGGGTGGAGGGAGGGAACATGTTCTATAGTCGGGCTCAAAATGTAGCCTGACTGAAAACTGAAAAATTTCCCTACCCTTTTAATTTCCCACCCTTTCAGTTTTCTTTACAAAGCACAGAGGGGAAGAGACTGGCTGGCTTCATCACAAATGGAGCTGCAGCTTGGTTCAACCCATCGAATTCGAAAGACAATGAACTGGGTCAGAAAGATTCTGACATCAACACCAAGCAGAAAAAGATGAAGGAGCTCGCGACCAAGGTGGGTGGGCTGGGTCTGTCTTAGTGCCACGAATGAATGTTTCATACTTCTCCACACGCATGCACACGCACACGCACAGATGTATGCATATGACCCATATGACATACATACATACATATATATATATATATACACATATAATTAGTTATCATCAAAGGAAGTTTAGGGGGAGAAACTTCCGTGTTACGGACTTTTAGAATGTCAGGGAAAGAGTTAGTCAAAGAAAGAGTTAGCAAAGAAAGAGTTCGTCAGGGAAAGGGTTAGTCAAAGAAAGAGTTAGTGAGGGAAAGAGTTAGTCAAAGAAAGAGTTAGTGAGGGAAAGAGTTATTCAAAGAAAGAGTTAGCAAAGAAACAGTTAGTCACAGAAAGAGTTAGCAAAGAAAGAGTTCGTCAGGGAAAGAGTTAGTCAAAGAAAGAGTTAGTCAAAGAAACGGTTAGTCAAGGAAAGAGTTAGTCAAAGAAAGAGTTAGTGAGGGAAAGAGTTAGTCAAAGAAAGAGTTAGTGAGGGAAAGAGTCAGTCAAAGAAAGAGTTAGTGAGGGAAAGAGTTAGTCAAAGAAAGAGTTAGTCAGGATATATGAGGTAGTCAAAGAAAGAGTTAGTCAGGATATATGAGGTAGTCAAAGAAAGAGTTAGCAAAGAAACAGTTAGTCAGGGAAAGAGTTAGTCAAAGAAAGAGTTAGTGAGGGAAAGAGTTAGTCACAGAAAGAGTTAGCAAAGAAATTGTTCCCTCACTGTAAATGGGATTGCATGTGGTGCTGGTGGAGGAGTTGCCGATGGAGTTTTGGAGGAAGTCTCGCACGAAATGCGTTTTTGAGAGATAGCAGATGCACGAAACCCTATGTTTTTCCATACGAAGTCCGTCCCCGAACCTCGATGATCTACCTCTGCGGTGCGACGGGTGCGAGACGGTCTCGTGTGTGGTCGGATCATGCTCGGACCATGGTTGGATCATGCTCGGATCGGTTCCGCATTGTAAATGGGGTTTCACCTGTCTTTCGTGCATGTGCGGTCGACAGAATTCCATTGTGATTTGCAACTGTAGGATCGTTCCCGCAATGTAAATGGGATTGCAAGTGGTGCTGGTGGATGAGTTGCCGATGGAATTCCATTGTGATTTGCAACTCTAGGATCGTTCCCTCGCTGTAAATGGGATTGCAAGTGGTGCTGGTGGAGGAGTTGCCGATGGAGTTTTGAAGGAAGTCTCGCACGAAATGCGTTTTTGAGAGATAGCAGATGCACGAAACCCTATGTTTTTACATACAAAGTCCGTCCCCGAACCTCGATGATCTACCTCTGCGGTGCGGCGGTTGCGAGACGGTCTCGTGTGTGGTCGGATCATGGTCGGATCGGTCTCGGATCATGCTCGGATCGGTTCCGCATTGTAAATGGGGTGTCACCTGTGTTTCGTGCATTTGTGGTCGACAGAATTTCATTGTGATTTGCAACTGTAGGATCGTTCCCGCAATGTAAATGGGATTGCAAGTGGTGCTGGTGGATGAGTTGCCGATGGAATTCCATTGTGATTTGCAACTATAGGATCGTTCCCTCACTGCAAATGGGATTGCAAGTGGTGCTGGTGGAGGAGTTGCCGATGGAGTTTTGAAGGAAGTCTCGCACGAAATGCGTTTTTGAGAGATAGCAGATGCACGAAACCCTGTGTTTTTCCATACAAAGTCCGTCCCCAAACGTCGATGATCTACCTCTGCGGTGCGACGGGTGCGAGACGGTCTCGTGTGTGGTCGGATCATGCTCGGATCATGGTCGGATCATGCTCGGATCGGTTCCGCATTGTAAATGGGGTTTCAACTGTTTTTCGTGCATGTGCGGTCGACAGAATTCCATTGTGATTTGCAACTGTAGGATCGTTCCCGCAATGTAGATGGAATTGCAAGTGGTGCAGGTGGATGAGTTGCATTGCAAGTGGTGCTGGTGGAGGAGTTGCCGATGGAATTCCATTGTGCTTTGCAACTGTAGGATCGTTCCCGCAATGACTAGAAGGTTTCACATGCTTCGGTGGACGAGCTGAGGACGTAATACCATTGTGTTTTGCTAGGGATTGTTGCTAATCGCATTGTAATGGCTGCGTGAACTTGCTGCAGCTGGATTCTTTCAGATTTTGCCTGCTTTCATTTTCTATTTCAATTCTTTATAAAAAACGCTTCAAAAATCAACTTTTTCTGCTCTGGCGTCGAGATCCATCCGGTTTTGGAGCTACAATTTCCGACGCCGTTGCGCGTAGGTCTATTGTGTTTTGCAACTCAGTCTCTGCAGATCGCAATGTAATGGCTGCGTCAAGGTTGCTTCCTGCTGTGGCTGCATTCGTAATACTATTGTCTTTTGCAGCTGGACTTCGTAAATCGTATTGGAGTGGCTGCATGAAGGCTGCCACGGTGATTTGTCAGCAGATTTTCTCCATTTTGGCGCTAATGATTTTCCTTCTAAAAATCATTTTAAAAAGTGCTTCAAAATCGTCTTTTTTTCGCTCTGGCGTCGAGATCCGGTTTTGGAGCTACAATTTCCGACGCCGTTGCGCGTAGTTCTATTGTGTTTTGCAACTCAGTCTCTGCAGATCGCATTGCAATGGCTGCGTCAAGGTTGCTTCGTGCTGTGGCTGCATTGGTAATACTATTTTCTTTTGCAGCTGGATCTCG